>JADBJO010006504.1:85000-90000 GCA_016801955.1 Conus betulinus
CGACAACACTCCCAGGAAAACCAGGAATGGGCAGGATGGGGTTGGGTAAGTAGGTAGTTATGGGGGAAGGGGAAACGGGGGGTGGATGGGTGGGTGAGGGGAGGGGGAGGGGGAGGGAGGAAATTAAACCTATCAGATATGACACTGACGCTGCTAGAACAAATCATGCTAAGACAGACTGGGGTTCTGGATGAGGTTTACGTCCTATCTGCCAGAGGTCTTTGAGAACACATAACCTTACTGTAATGAACGGCAGCAGTCGCAAAGAAGTAGATCAGCAAGGTGTCAGGTCGTTAGCAGAACAACAGAAAGCATTTCCATACAAACATAGTCCAAGGTTTAGCGTTGACTTTTGGACCAAAGTCCGCGTCGTCTTTCTACCTTTCTGGACGACTGTCTAGTTCTCGCGCTTGGTCCTGTTTGAACTGGTGTCCAAGCTGTGAGCTTTGTGGTCCGCTGACAGTGAATGGCGGTGGTCGTTACCTTCGTCCCCCCCCCCCCCCCCCCCCCCCCCCCCCCCCACCCCTCCCCTCAAGCCTATCTCCAGGGCAGTTCAGGCGGCCGCCTTCACACTCGGGGTCGTAGCGGTTCTTTGCCCCGAGGGGGACGACTCACGGAAGGAGCAGGTCAGGAGTCGTTGGAGCACTGCGAGGAGTACCTATCCTCTGGCTGAAAATTTACAACAGAGAGGGCAGTTTTTCAACTTGACCCTCCCATAGCTCCAGCCCTGCCCATCAAACGAACTATGTCTATTCCAGGCCTCGGATATCGCAGTCAGCCAACGCTCCATCTCCGACCCACCCCCACTTGTCGATGATCCGTTCTTCACCGACACGGGGGCTAGACTTTTCATGACCATAGCGGCGAGGAAGGAAATCTGAGCCGCCCGACGTCGGTCCGTCACCTCGACGTCCTTTCAAGAAAGCTGCCGCCGTCTCCATCAGCACCCGGTGCTGCACCATACTCGCAGCGAGCGATATAAGACGGACTGTGACTGTCACTCTTTAATGCAGGGCACTCAAGGGATTCGACCTCACAAGATGTGAATGTGAAGTGGCTGCTTAACCTCTGGGCCATCCCAGCACCCTGATCTGACCGCCAGCACACAGTCGCCTGAACTTCTTGGCCATAAATGGGAGACAAACATAGGGAGTGACGTGACCGTTGCGTGCGACGGTAAGACTGTTTCTTTGACCGACAATCCCACTTGGCACCGGATGTGTCTGTGTGCCATCTTGTTATTCGAGTTGGTGTTTTCCCTGGTTCTGTGCGGACCGTTCGGCGGAAACACCAAATCAATGTCAGAACTGAGGAAATAAAGAGGCAACCTGGGGAACTACAAGGAACAGAACAGGTTTATGCGCCTATTTGGTCTGAAGAGTACAGTAGACGACAGTGGAACTTCTTCACAGACAATAGAACCATAATTCATGTAATAGGGAGGCACTGAGGGGTGGGGGGTGGGGGTGGGGGGTATGGAAACACAAAGTATGATTCTTAAAATGGCAACTATCTTTTCAGTTCAGAAAGGGGCATGATGACGTCTAACTTTTGTTCCCTCCTTTATTTTTTTTTTTCTGTCTGTCTGTCTGTCTGTCTGTCTGTCTCTCTCTCTCTCTCTCTCTCTCTCTCTCTCTCTCTCTTCCCCTTGACTGGCAACCATCAGACGTTCTTTTAGCTACTCTAATAATTTCAACCCGCATTGCCTGTAGACTGCCTACTAATTCGGTTGAAGGTCTCCCATCTACTTTGGAATTGACGCTCAATGCTGCGCTACAGGAGATGACGCTGTCGTCTTTCAAAACTGATGGCAGAGGTAAACAAACAGTTGTGATCCTACGCTTGACTACAAATACCGACCAGCCCCCTCCAACTCAAACCCAAAGCCACAGTACTGTGTGTCGGCGGAAATGCCCATCACAGGTTAACACAGAGACAGGCGCAGGGCTGAGGTACACAGACATAATCTGCAGAGAAAGGCAAGTGAAGGGGTCCTCTCCGTCTGGTTTTGTTTTTGCCGACGCCACCTAGCGTAATGTACAGTGTTGACAGAACCGACAACACTTACACTACCAGTGGCAACATTTTTCAATGTGACAGTGATTCTCCTCCATCCCCACCACAGCCTGCACGTGATACACGCTACAGTGACACTCAAAAGGAAATCAACATGGGACAGTGTGGCAAACGTGCTGTGACAGTCGCACCCGGCGAAGATTTCATGGTGGATATATTGTCGGTCGTACCAAGTGATAATGAAGACTGTGGTGAGTAATTCCCTGAAAAGATCTGTGAACGTGACAGGCTACCAATTGTTTCCGCTCACAACAAACAAGAGGAAGAGATGGGAACGTTGGATAATCATGATTCAGATATACAGAGATGGTTCCGAAGAATTTTCTCAAGTCAGTCAACCGCAGGATGCTGATGCTGACAACATCACCATCGGTGCCATAGTGGCACATCTGCAGGAGATGACCAGAAAGGGTGGACAGTCTTCACCACAGTACGAGAGAAGACGCGGAAAAGGCTTCCGGAGACGCCAAAGCTGTCAACGATGGAAATCATGGTGATTGTGGATAGACGCGTCGATATGTTGACACTGACATTCAAATTAGTATCTTCCGTCATCTGATATTCTCATTGCGATGTTGTATTCTAGCATTTGTTACATGTGTTTAATTCTTTGACAGTTATGAACAACCCCTGTCCCACCGAATCCTCCCCTTGAGAATGGGCTTAGTTAGCTTATCTCAATAAATTAGTTTATTCATTCATTCATTCATTCATTCATTCTCTCTCTCTCTCTCTCTCTCTCTCTCTCTCTCTCTCTCTCTCTCTCCTCTCTCTCTCTCTCTCTCAAATAATTAACTGGTTGAAAAAAAGCATAAACTGAGAAGATAAACTAACTTACGATAAATTAAATAATGATAACTTAAACATTTAAAATATGGATGGTAGAGTTTCACATTTATTTTTGCTTTTCGCATATGAGCGCATTCGTGGATATAGAATGTTACCTCAAAAACTGTGTTTATGATAAAAATAGTTCTCTGTGTGTGTGTGTGTGTGTGTGTGTGTGTGTGTGTGTGTGTGTGTGTGTGTGTGTGTGTGTGTGTGTGTGTGTGTGTGTGTGTGGTGTGTGTGTGTGTTGTTTGTGTGTGTGTGTGTGTGTGTGTGTGTGTGTGTGTGTGTGTGTGTGCCATAGTGAAAAGTATGTGCAGTGTGGACATTGAGCTGCTGTCAATTGGTCTCCGGCCCTTCTGCCTGCCCCGGGAGTTCAACCAGCTCTTCATTACAGTGGTCTACATCCACCCGAGGGCCAACCTCAAGCCTGCAGTTAACACGCTGAGTGACGTCATCCACCGCCTGTCCTCACCGGCCCCCGAGGCCCCTTCCTACATAGTGGGCGACTTCAACAAGTGCAGGCTGAACAAGGTGCTGCCCACATTCCGGCAGCACGTGACCTTCACCACATGTGGCGACAGCACGCTAGACCTGTGCTACTGGAGTATCAAAGTGCCTTCAAGTCGCGGGCACTCCCCAACCTTGGCCGCTCCATTCATCACATGGTGCAGCTGATCCCTGTCTACAAGCAGAAGTTGAAGCAGTCCAAGCCAGTGGTCAAAACAAAGTGTGGAACCAGGAGTCAGCAGACAGGCTCAATGCCTAATGCACAGACTGGGGCGTGTTTCTGGGTGATGACAACCCACTGGACGAGACACACTGATGTGATCTCCGGCTACATCAACTTCTGCGTGGACATGGTCCTACCGACAAAGGAGATCAAGCTGTACCCCAACTCCAAGCCCTGGATCACCAGGGACCTGAAACAGCTGCTGAAAGAGAGACAGTCAGCTCTGAAAGAAAAGGGCACCAGGAAGATGCAACTCACTCAGAAGAAGATCGACAAGACGATCAGGGAGGAGAAGAAGTACTCGGCAAAACTCGAGGACAACTTCCGGCTAGGTGACTCCAGGAAGTGCTGGCAGAACATCACTACCATAACAGGGAACAGGCCAAAGAAAGCTGAACTGAGAGCAGATGATGAGAGGAGACTGGCCAATGAACTGAATGTGTTCTACACACGTTTTGACCAGCGGGACTTCAGCCTTGAGCAGCAGCGGGCCATGGACACGGTACACCCTGGATCCCCAGTGACCATTAGTGGAGAGGAAGTCCGCAGACTGTTCAGGAAGCTGAATGCCAGAAGTGCCTCTAGTCCGGATAGCATCAGCAGCAGGACTCTGAAAACCTGCAGTGACTCCTTGGTCTATGACTTCAAAGAGTTGTTCCAGCAATCATTCCAGGAAGGTCATGTCCCGCGATCATAGAGGTCATCCACAATCATTCCTGTCCCAAAGAAGAAAGTGGTCAGTCAAACTCAACGACTACAGACCAGTGGCGCTAACATCAGTCCCCATGAAATGTGCTGAGAATATTGTCCTCAAGCATTTTACACTTGTGTGCGCGCGTTGTGTAGTCAAAACGAGGACTTTGATGTGGTCAGGAACAGCAAGTCTGTGTCCCTCTCGCTAAATTTCAAAAGCCGATCAAGATCATCAGAATAAGGAACTGAGGAGTCATCGGACCTGACGGAAAGAATTAGAACGGAATTGCGGGAGACAATGCTAGCATGGCGGAGAGGTACTAACTGCCAGTCGTCAGGCGGTCGTATTTGACAGTAGAGACGCACGGACATGTGCACCCGAAGTGATATGCTACAATGACGGTTTCACTCAATTTTCGGTGCGAATTCGCATTGCTGATCCGGATTTCAGGGCGGATCCAAATTGCCTTCGTCCTCGAGGGAGGTCTACAGTCTCCCGTAAGTCCTTCTACTTCTCTCTCTCTCTCTCTCTCTCTCTCTCTCTCTCTCTCTCTCTGTCTCTCTGTTCTCTCTCTCTCTCTCTCTCTCTCTCTCTCTCTCTCTCTCTCTCTCTCCTCTCTCCCCCCCCCCCCCCCCCCTCTCCCCCCCCCCCCCCCCCCTTTTCTCTCTC
>JADBJO010006504.1:112500-115000 GCA_016801955.1 Conus betulinus
CACACACCACACAACACACACACACACACCACAACACACAACACCCCTGACCACCCCCACGTGTCCCCCACGGAAATTGTAGACATTGTATTAAAGTCTTTATTTGTTTGATTGGGGGAACGTGGGGGGTCCGGTGTGTGTGCGGGGTGGGGTGGGATCGAGGATAAATGTGGAGCTGGCATGGAGCCATTGTTCCAGACATCTGTCATCACACTGACAATGTCAAACATTTGTAAGACCCATTAGACTCCCTCCCTCCCTCCCTCCCTCCCTCCTCTCTGTGTGTGTGTGTGTGTGTGTGTGTGTGTGTGTGTGTGTGTGTGTGTGAGAGAGAGAGAGAGAGAGAGAGAGTGCGCGCGCGTGCCTGCGTATATCTTCGTGTGTGCGTACGTGCGTGCACACACACACACACACACACACACCACACACACACACACAACACACACACACACACACACATACATTTACCCGCGCGAGAATACGCGTGTGCGCGCGCGCACAGAGAGAGAGAGAGAGAGAGAGAGAGAGAGAGAGAGAGAGAGAGAGAGAGAGAGAGAGAGAGAGAGAGAGAGTATGTGTGTGTGTGTGTGTGTGTGTGTGTGTGTGTGTGTGTGTGTGTGTGTGTGTGTGTGTGTGTGTGTGTCCAGGACGGGGGTAATCGTGATGGCATTACTTAAGTAAACGAAGCTGATGTATTAGTGAGGCTTAACACACAAGTTATCTCTGCACTCATACTCGTATATATACACACAGCAACCATTCACCTGTCTCTGGGAATGGGATGTCACATACTCCCTTATCTCCTAACACGATTGAGAACAAGAAGTTCAGTTTCGGCTCTGTTTATAATTACACATGAAACAGCCAAATACATAAAAAGGAATAACCAAATCATAGGCGATCAATAAATACTTCCTAATCCCGGGTTTTTACACTAAAGAGGCTTCGAACCGCCAAAAGAAACATGAACAAACGAGTCACAAGACAAAACACGACGCGTTTCGACCTCTTAGGTCTTCTTCAGGCAAGACACAAACAAATAGGACAATCAAAATGAACGAATTTTTTCACTTAGCTTAGATCTCTTCAGCGCAAGGTAGGCAGGCGTTGAATGAAAACAAGGCTCTTACAAGGTAGATATTGTGTGAGTCAAGGTAGTAATAATGATAATTATATTACTGATAGGAATACTAATAAAGGTCAAAATATTGAAATAATAGATTAAGACAGGGTTACAGTTCATTCTCATTGTCCTATTTGTTTGTGTCTTGCCTGAAGAAGACCTAAGAGGTCGAAACGTCTCGTGTTTTGTCTTGTGACTCGTTTTTCCACGTTTCTCTTGGTGGTTCGCTAACGTTTATTTAAGATTTGTTTAGATTTCCGCCTGCAGTCGTCTCACTTTGAAACTAAGTCACTTCAAGTGTTCTTCAGCACAAGGTGATAGTGACGCCTTTGGTCGTGTTGGTTCCAGGTTTCAGGACTGGGTCTCCGGGGTCATCTCTGGGGACTCGACGTAGACATCTTCTTCTTCGTCTCATTCACCCACCTGGGTTTCGAACTCAGTCTTTCTTTCTCAGCTTGTCTTTTACGCCTAAGACCTTGCTGTCACTTCTGTCGCCCACCTTTCTTTCGACCCTATATCTCCTGCTCACTCATCTCTCTCTCTCTTATGTTGTGTTCCCTCTTCTCTTCTGCTCCTTGTTTCCTCTCTCGTTCTCATTCAGTTTATATAGGGATGGATACAAAGGATATCCCTTTGGGCCATACCTTAAGTCCATGTTGCTTCTCTACCACCTTGTTCACATGTACAGTGAATTCCCATCTAGCTACATTTTTCCACGCATGAGCATATACACACATCTTTACAAAAATAGTGTAGCAAACAACCACTTCACACCCAGTGGACGTCGAAAATTCCCAACGACTCCGTGGGCCACTCTAACACAGTAATTATCCTATAGAAGCTACGACAACGACATCCACACGCATTCATCTAGCCTGACAAAGCATCAACCCAGTGCCCCACAGCAATACCTGCTGAACAAGCCCAATACTCCTGTTCTTCAAGGTCTGGTTACAAAAGAACTTCAGCTGACTGGGACTTCAGCACTCACTGGATGCTCTGAGGTCCTAGTGGATCAGTTTGTCTCCCTTTTGCTGTCGGGAAGGTTCGAACACGAGAGGGGCCCTAACTGCCTTGGCAGCCAACTGTCACGTGACAATTAGTTACCAACCACTTTAACCTCCTTGACGCAGTTCGACCATATGCGCTAGGTGAGGGCTGTACCGCTAATCGGCAGATTACCTATTTTTTCCACTACACGCGGAATTCTTGTCGTCTAAAGCTTGTCTTGATGTAAGATTTATGCTTGCTCCAGGGAAAAAAAAAAATTAGCCTTCGTTACAAAGGGGAAAAGAGAAGTAACAATAATATTACATTCTGCGGTGCTTTGGATAGTGTCCCGGGTAGCAGGGTGGTAGGATGTAACTTAATGTCCCA
>JADBJO010006504.1:120000-132353 GCA_016801955.1 Conus betulinus
TTGAGTCTCTTTCGAAGGGTTGAACATGTCAGTAAAACAAACGCTGAAAGTCTTTTTTTTTTTCCCCCTTTCTTCGGCGGGTTGGGCTTGATGTTAGAGGAGGACTTCACGGGTGTTTGTTGGGGGGGGGGGGAAGGGGAGGAGGGGAGAGAGAGGAGGGGGGGGGGGTCGTCTCTGATTGCTAAGGATTGATTGTCAGAGATTCTGGAAATCAGGTCGTCAGTAGCGTCTCGTTGTTGTCAGTATCGGTGATTGTAGTTGTCTGTTTGTTTGTTTTGTTTGTTTTTCTTTTAATGTTTGATTTTCGATGGTTTTTTTTTTAATTCCTTAGAGGTTTCTATAAACGTAGGAATCTTTCATCACATTGGTCAGTATGGGAAGAATTTGGAGTCGGCGGAATGAAAAAAAAATTGTTTGTTTCTGTACCTTGCCTCCCCTCTCAAACTTACCCTCCTTCTTCCCCATCCCAACATCCGACCCCTTTCCTTCCCCCCCCCCCCCCCTCATCTCTCCTCCTCTCTCTCTCTCTCTTCTCTCTCTCTCTCTCTCTCTCTCTTCTCTCTCTCTCTCTCATTGTCTCTGTCCTTCTCTGTCTCTCTGTCTCTCTGTCTCTCTTGGTCATTGTCCCTGTCTCTTTCTGTCTATCTGCTCTCTGTCTGTCTCTGGCTCTCTGTCTCTCTGTGTCTTCTGTGTTTCTGACCATTAGTCTGTCTCTGCCACTGTCTGTCTTCTGTCTGCCTGTGTCTGTCTGTCTGTCTGTCTGTCTGTCTGTCTCTCTCTCTCTCTCTCTCTCTCTCGTCTCTCTCTCTCTCTCTCTCTCTCAGGGCTGGGTGGAAAAACATTTATATTGCTTACCTCATTACCCTGGTTAAATGAAATTTTGTTTCGTTTCGTTCTCTCCACAACAAAAAAGCGACAATGCAAATCTTACAGAAATGATTCCTTCTTGACCTGCTGGGCATGAAACTGTGGATTTGTATATGGAACAACAAAATACGGGACACAGACAGATACACAGACAGACAGTGTACACTAGATACACAGACAGACAGTGTACACTTTTTGTATGTAACGATCAGAAAGTGAAGAGAACAATACTCATGAGAGCTAACAGTGCATCATCATAACGAACTTTTATCAGATAATGCGGCGTATTTAAGATCATAGACAAACCTATGACGGGAAAATGGCGGTAACTCTGGGGAGAAAATCTTGAAACACACAACACACAACCCACAACCACACACCACACACCACACACACACACACACACAGACACACACACCACACACCCACGCACACGCTCGCTCTCCATACACGCGGCACATGCACGCACTTAAGCACTTCCGCACTTCCGCACTTACGCACACACATACACACACACACACACACACACACACACACACACACACACACACACACACCACACACACACACACACAACATCTTTAATCCAAAACTGTCCGCACTTGTGTTTGTGAAAGGAAACCAGAAGAAACAGTACGAGAAGACTGATACTGTTCACAGATGATTCATTTGATCTTGACTGAGATTGTCCACCTTCCTTCGCTTTCTTCAATAGAGAGACAGCAAACTTGCCTTGTGTCCCAGCTGAACAGTTCATGATTTTCTGATTCTCTGACTTCACCGAAAGAAAATATTGTAACACTTTGTGGCACTTCACTCACACATAGGGCGCGTGTCCTGTCTGTCTCGCCGTCATAGGGCGTCTGTCTGTCTGTCTGCCCTGTCTGTCTGTCTGTCTGTCTGTCATGGAAGTGCCTTGTTGTCCCGTATATAAATCCGTTTTTTCTCCTATCTTCAAACGTGACTGAATGGCTCGTTTTAGCACACTTTGGCACATGAAGAACAAATCAAGTTTATTGCCGAAAATTCGCATTAGTGACGTTTCACTGCGATCACATGGCGGAGCGATGCAAAGCAGTGATACGAGGGTGAGTCAAAGTGCTGCCTCACCGTAGTCGTCCACGTAAACCCTGAAACATTTGGCTTGACGGTCACCTGAACAGCTCGGTTGAGAGGAGGCGCTGATCCCTGAGGTCTAAGGCCCCTGCTCAGTTGATAGAGTTAACTGCAAAAGCTTTTGTTCATTTGCAGATTTGTGTTTGGTGCCCTTCAAGGATTTGCAAGAGACTGCCGAAACTGGGCGTCCACTGGACGGTAGCGGTGGACGAGGGAGGAGCGGACATGAGGAACAAGTTGAGGGGAACCGGCGAAGGAAGACTCGGGGGGAAGGGAGAGAACCGCCAACTCCGCGCACTTCGGCTTCCCTCATCGAAGCGATGACGGGGTGGCGGGGAGGAGGAGGACTAGGGGAAGGTACAGGCGAAAGGGGCCTTTTGTTCGAGTTCGTCAACCCAGGGAACCTACGATTGTTCACAGCTATTGATTGTATTGTGGCCTTCTCTAGTAACTGGAGACGACGGACACGGATGCGCAGGACAGGGACGGCTAGTATACCACCCTGTTTGCTTGTTACATACTTATCATCCTGCTTCTACACCGTCCACAGTCGTGTCTTCACTTCGATTGTTGCACGTCAATTTCTTCTATGAAAATATCATACGCCCATAACTATCCAAACGAATGAGTTAACAATAAATAGGACCTCACTAACTCCAAACGAATGATAAAATAATAGAGACAAACTCATAACCCCAAACGAATTATGAGAACATAAATAACACTCATAACTCCCTGCCATCAACCACCATTCCCAAACGATTATGAAATAAAATATACTACACTCAGTAACTCCCAAAAACGAATGATTAAAATAAATAGAGGACACTCATAACTCCAAACGACGGATGAAAATAACGACGCCCATAACTCCAACTACTGATTAACATAAAAGTATGACAACTCATACTCCAAACGATGATGCAAATAAATCAGAGGCCATCAAAGAAAAAAAGTAAACTCCCAAACGAATGATGAAATAAATAGAGACCCGCATAACTCCACGAATGATGAAATAACCATTACCCCATAACTCCAACGAATGATGAACGAAACTACGGGCCCATAACCCCAACAATGATGAAAAATAACAGACTCCCATACCTCCAAGACGATGATGCAATTCCCCCAGAACGTCCCAGATAACGGCCCAACGAATGCTCCTTATGACCCGAATGGCCTAGTCAGAACTGACAACAGCGAGCACCCTCCAGTCAACTAGACACTAAACATACTGCCTCCTCCGCCCCCGGCCCCGCCCCCCACGACACACACACCCACAAAGATATTGTAAACTTGCCCCATATTACATCCGCTGATTCCTGACACCGACACAGCACACACACTTGAGAAATGAACATAGGCACTAATTTTCCACTTATAGTCTCTTAAAGACTTGGCACAGCTTCCCGGGCGTCCTTCCATCCTCCTGGACCCCCCCTCCAACTATTTCCTTCTCTCTTCCTGGTTTTGTGGGTTGTGTGTGTCGGTGTGTGTGTGTTATGTGTTTGTGTGTTTTGTGTGTTGCTGTGGTTGCTTGTGCGTGCCGCTCGCAGATCTGCGTTGCATGACCGTGTGCGTGCGTTCGTGCATGCGTGCGGGAGCGTGTGCGTGCGCGCGTGTTTATGTGTGCTGTGCTGTGTGGTGTGTCTTCTTGTGGTGTGTGTGTGGTGTGTTGTGTGTGTGGTGTGTGTGTGTGGCGAATCGAATTCACTAATCATGAGAAGTACGCCCCCCCCAACTCCCCTTCGTTCTTTTTCCACCGCCCCTCCTATTAGCACTCGACTTGTCCTACCGACGACCCTCCATCCCCCGCTCCCCCCACCCGCCCTGCCCCTCCCCTCTGCATCTCTCATCTCTCATCTCCTCTCGCTCTCGCTCTCCTCGTCTCTCTCTCGTCTCTCTCTCCCTCCTTCTTCTCTCCCTCTCTCTTTTGAAGTCCCCTTACCTCACACACGCCTCTCCCGCCACCTTTGCCCCAATGCCGTTTACCCCTTGACACAAAGCGGAAAGAATATAATTACCTCTCCTGTGTCATCCATGAGCTCCTATGGCAGCTCCCCCCCCCTCCCCTACCATGCCCACCCCACCCCCCACCACCCCCACCCCCCATCCCTCTCTCCTCCCCACTCACCCACACCCACCCCCTTCACCCCCACCCCCCCATAACCCATGCCCCCCTCGTATTTCTGTCCATCGTTTAGTGTTGGCGTCATCATCGTTCTTCACCCCTCAAGCATTGGTTCTCGGTCTAATCACCGACGAGAAGAGAGACCCGAGGAGACACAGAGAGAGTCTGAGAGAGGGGGGGGGCGGGCGGGGTCTCCCTGTTAAGGTGGTGGGGGGAAGGGTGGGTTGATGTGGAACATAGACCTCCCGACAGTCTTAAGGTCCCATCATTTTCCCATCGACTTGGGACTGTGCTTAAAAGGGAGCGCGAGAGAGTGCGGGGGGGGGGGGGGGGGGTGGGCGGTGGGGGGGGGGGTGGGGGGGTGTGGGGGGGGGGTGGTGGAGTGGGGTGTGGGGGGGGGTGGTGGGGGAGGGTGGAGTAGGGGGGGAGGGGCGAAGTGATAGCGTGGATGGGGTGTTGTCAACTCTCTGTCTGCGCTGATCAGTATTATCCGGGATCTCCTCTTTGTGATCCATGGGTACCGCGCTCATGGAGTTTACAATACCGGTGCTTGTGCACCGCCTATGCCGTAGTCCCACTGCGGAGCCCCCGGGAGGTAACCCATTACATGGTCCTGATCACCTTCTGCCACCTGTCTCACCTGGATTGGTGATCGTTGACTTCCCTTTATGTAAGGGCTCTCGATGGTGTGACAGATAGTTGGACGGGTGTTGCCATCCAGCGTTTCGTTCTTTCGGGGGTGGGCTGGGATGGGGGTGGGGTGGGGGCTCGTAGGTGAGTGTTTGTTTTTGTTATCTTCTTTTTTTTTTTTTTTTTATTTTTGTTTTGAGGGGGGTGGGTACGTTGGGTTAGCGGCCGCCAGTCCTCGCGCTTGTGTCTTATATGGTGGAGGGAAATATTATGTATTAGTATGCGGCCAGTGGGCTTCACCATCCCTTGCCAGATTGTTGCTTCTTTACGAAGCATTGCTCTTCCTTCTGTCACGCTGTAATTCCCTTTTCGAACGGTCGTGCGGGCGTGTGCTCTAATCACTGTGCTTTTGTGTGCTGTGCGCTGTTTTGCTTGTGTGTGTGCTGTGTTGTGTGTGTTGGCGTGAGGATAGGCTTTCCTACATCATAGGTACTACACTGTTAAACCAAACCGTATACATCTTAAACAAAACCACACAAAGAAAACTCATTTTCCACACTGTGAGCAGAGAGATATAATTAACGCAGTTTAGCGCTAAGAAGATGGTTACTGCCCGATGAATTCAAACGCACACATTGTTCACTCTGGAAATACAATCTCGTCGAATATAATATTAAGCTTCATCGGAGTGCCAGAATTTGGAACCGCGAAGTGCCACCCCTTTCCCCCTCGGTCCACGTCCGCTTTGGCAAATGACTACGTCCATGAATATTGCACCTGCATACTGCCTGACCTGGTAGGATTAGCAAATAAGAGTAAGCCTCCCAATGAACAAAAGTCAGCAATAATTGCAGTCCACCCTCGACCCAAATCATCATGCGAACACCATCGAATTGCTCAGATCAGTCAAGACGTAGCATCCAGATCATAGACCCAGATCCGAACGTCCTCCTCTGCCACCCCTGACGCTGTAGTTATCACGGAAGAGCAACAACCTGGCGAGATACGAAACGTGCTCTTGCGGGTAAATAGATTGTCTGGATTGGCTAATGGAGCGCCCGTGTCTAAGTCGTGCGATGTTGCTCAACATCAGACACAGGCCCTAGTATATCCGTCTAGTTGTTAGTAGCAGCATACTAGTAAATTCTGGCTGACGCCTGGTGGTTGCTTGGTTTCGCGGATCTACTCACAGCGCCCGTTTTCGCTTCACTGTCTGGTCTGCCAGGGTTAATTTCTTTTTTCCCCCTTTCATGACCTTACATTTTGGTTCTCTGAACTCCAGTCTACAGCGGACGCAATATAACCAAATAAAACACGTAAGACTAATACAAACTTTCGTGTGTGCACATGCGTTATCTTGCACACAGTAAACCCCAATCGGCACTTTCTCTAATAGGCCAGTTCTGTTCCGGGTGGTATCTGGAATGGCATCGTTTACCCAATAGCATGCAGCCCTGTATGGGAAATCCGAATGAATGAAGGTTAAAGAAAACAAAAACGGCTGACTAATTGATACTGACTGAATGACAAGGGAATTTAGCGCCAGCAGGCACTCTCTCTTCATCGGCTCTACCCATGGTAGGCAGCCCTGTTGTGTAAAGAAGAGACGTGGATTGTGAAAGCGCGCACGGCTTGGTTCCCAACCGCGGTAGGTTTTCCGTGTAAGTACTCTTAATAATACCTCTGCTAATATACTGTAGCTTCTTACATTTGAATTCACCGTTCTACTGGCCCAGCTATCTCAGCTTTAAAAAGCCAGCGCAGATAAGGTATCCTGTCACATAGTTCTCCAGACCTCGTGTCTCACTACTCTTCCCTCCAAATTCATGATTGTCTTTTTCCTGAACACAACGAAAGTTGGAGAAGGGAAGCACTGTGAAACGTCCCAAACATTCTATTCTGCCACAGACATAATGACAAATAAGTAGACCCCTCCCTCCCTCTTTCCTTAACACACGCCCCCTCCCCGCGCGCGCAACACTCGAGCGCCACACCACACCACGCACACACACACCACGACACACACCACCCACATACACACACACACACAATACCACACACACACCCCATCACACACACACACACCCACACACACACACCACACCCACACCACACACACACACAGCAACCTATCACGACACACTCCACACAACACCGCGCGCGGCGCGCGCGCGCCCCCCTCCCCCGCGCGCAAGCACACAGCACGCACGCACGCACGGCACGCACATACACTCTACAGAGTTCCAACTGGATGGACGCACCCCTTAGGCGCACAACGGAAGAATTACATTTCCAAACCCCGCTTAACTATTCATTGAAAGCTTGGCATACCTTTGAAGACCTTACCCGCATACCTGATCCCATCACCTATCACGTTGTCTTGAAGATCTCGGGGCGCTAACAGAAGACTTCGCAGGCCGCTTCCCTGCCTCCATCCTCCTCTCCCCCGGTTCTCAACGCTCTTAGCAGTTGCTGAGTGTGAGGCCAGTCCATGCACTGATGTTGTCCTCCCCATCTCTTTCTCTGTCTTCCTCTCCTTCTGCCTCCTCGCACTGTTCCTGGTATAATGGTTTTGGCAAGTCCTGTTGATCTTAATGTATGACCATACCATCTCATTTACCCTTCTTTTCACTGTGGACAACAAGTCTTCGTATTGTACCAAATTGGCTTGAATTCATTTCTGGTCTGGACCTGTAAGTTTGTAATGTGGTCTTTGTACTGGGATGGCCAAGGATCTTGCTGGGTGCATCTCCTTCTCTAATGTCTGAAATCTTTCTCTCAAGTTCAGCGGTCGATCGCAGGCATCCACGTAAGGAGAACTTGTAACACAAAACATACCACTGAAAATAAATAAACATCCGGCCGTTAAATTCAGGCAAGTTCGTAGGAACAGACCATCAAAAGCGTAGAGCTGCCAATGACTTCCAAACACAAACAGAGTCCCTTTTCGACATTTCAACGTGCACGTGCAGTTTCAAACGTATGCGTCATAACACTCATGAATGATGCGATTTCGACAAAGCGACAAATCAGACACAGTGAGCACTTTGATCGCATATCGCTTTGCACACGACGACAGGCCACGGACTACACAGCGGCAACAGTGTACTTCCCCTTCTCGTGCCATGGTTTTTTGTCAACTTTGATCTAAAGAAAAAAACAAAGAAAATACGGAAAAAAAACCAGAAAAACAAAATAGCGTCAACGAAATACTCAGACAATATCAGTAAAGCTGAAAATTCCGCAGATGCCTTTACATCGATAGTTTCTTCTGCTTTTTGTGCTGTTTGTGTGTGTTGCTGCGGTTGTTGCTTTATCTGATTGTTTTGTTTGGTGTGTTGCGTGCGTGCGTGGGCGGCGGCGTGCGTGCGTGCGTGCGTGCGTGCTGCGTGGTGCGGTGCTGGTGTGTGCGTTGTTGTGTTGGGTTGTGTGTGTGTTGTGCGTTGTGTGTTGTGTTGTGTGCTGGTTGTGCGTTGAACTTTGTGGGCTTGTGTGGTAGTGTGTGGTGTGTTGTGGCTATTGTGTGTTGGTTGTTGTTTGCTGTTTCATTAACATTTGGAATCGCAGGTTTTTTTTGAACGAAATTTATCCTACAGAAAGAAAAAATTCCTCTGCTCGTCTTGTTCCATTTAATTCGCCGGAAAACCGTGTGCTGTTTCTTCTTTTCAGATTGTGGGGTTTAGGCGATGGCACTCCATTCCGTCTCGTATGTATCCAGACAGCATTGTCAGTAAACTCCACTCGACTCCAGCCCCCCCCGTCCGCCCCCCTCTCCCCCGCAGCTGACCCACCCCCACCGTTAACTCAATCTCCGTCCGCGCTGTGCCCTTCCTTCCTACTACCGTCAGGCCTGGACCTACTCTCACAACCACCCGACACCCGCCCCCAGCCCCCCACGCCCTCCCTCCCCTGCCCCACCCCTACCCCTCCCCCTCCCCATCCTTTCCATCCCCCCCGCCCCCCCCCCCCCCACCACGTTTATCACTGCCAAATCAGTAGTTCCAGGCAAGTGTCTTGCAATCGAAATGTAGCGAGTGTAGTTGGCGGTGTTGACTAGTATCGCGCAAGGAAAGAGAGAGGTGACTTAGGGAATAAACGTTAAACAATGAACGGTCATTACGTGGGTACATTTTTCCGATGTGAACAGCATTAGATGTACAGAATGGGCTTAAGGACGGACCCAAGCCGGAGCTTAGCATGACATCCGCTAGAGACCCGACTCATACGAAAACAGGTACCCAGCCTCTGTCCGGAGTGCTCCGTGCTTTGCAAAGCTTCATCATCTTGTCTCTAGTAGTTTTTCAATGTGTTTAGTTTTTGTCTTTCGTTTGGTTTGGTTGTCTTTTTCGTTTTCTTTTCTTATTCGTCTCTCCCTGTGTTCGCAATGGTCCGTTCTCACAGAGGCTCTTTTATGACGTGTTTTTGTTTTCCTAAGTACTCTAGAGCTATGGTAACGCATTCTTTCCACCAAGCTAAAAATCCCAGAGTTGACGTAAACCGGAACGGAATATAGAATCACGTTCACCGGGATAAAGTGTCAGAACAGAGATGTGTGGAGAGAGAGATAGAGAGAGGGAGAGAGAGGAGAGAGAGAGAGAGAGGGAGAGAGAGAGAGAGGAGAGATTGAGTGAGTGAAGAGAGAGAAGATAGAGCGAGAATACATCAATTCCTTTAATTGCATCACTTGTCATATCAACACAATGCCCAGTAGTCCAGAACGTCCGGCCTGCATCGATATCAACGGGTTATCTTTCACTACGCTCTCGATCGCCTCTACCTCGTCTTGTCTTCGGTGCCCCATTCTCTCTCTCTCTGTCCCACTCTCGCTCTCTCTCCCTCTCTCTCCCTTCCCTCCCCTCTTTCCCTCGCTGTTGCCCCACCGTTCTTTTCTCCTCCTCACGCTGGTTCCCATTCGGGGTCTGTCAGTGCTTAAGTCAGTTGAGACTAGGTAAAGCACCGTTCTTAAAGTCCACATTTCTTTGTTCAGTTTCATGCTGGTTCATGAGGCTATTCCGTCCTTGACACATCTCCCTCGACATGCGGGATTCTCCGGTGTCGCTATGCTTGCCTTGCTCCCCAATCATGCGGCAGCTGGCTCACACCCTGTCATTTCTTGCGTGGTGTGTTGTTTACAGTTTGTTATTGGGCAGTCCTAACATTGCAAGCCCTGCAACCACTTCTGGTTTTAACTCATGCCTGAGTTGAACCTTATCCGTACAAAGAAACCACGTTCGTGTCCGTGCTACTCCGGCACTTTCTACAAGGCATTAGCACATCGAGTCCTGTATCGGCTTGTGCAAATTTGCCCTCGCCATAGCATTTGTTTTTGTGGGCCCGATGAATGTATCATCAATACATATACCATAGCCTAACATATACAATACTCCATGATCATACACTACAGACATACAGGACAACATACGTGTTTGTATACTAGAAACACCGATCAAAATCTGCATGCATACATACATACAAAACCACTTACACAAACATGCATTCATACCCAAACACCGAAGGATAGAGACTGAGTGAGAGAAGAGAGGAGAGAGAGAGAGAGAGAGGAGAGAGTGCATCCATAGATCGAAAGAGAGAAGAGAATAGAGAGATAGATAATTGTACATAGACCATAACGCGTTAGATATAGACACACACACACATACACATCTACCTACACACACACACACCACCCACACACACACACACTACACACACACACATAATATAGGTATAATATATATATATAATATAAGATAGTACACATCATAGAGAGAGAGAGAGAGAAGAGAGAGATAGAGGAGAGAGAGAGAGAAAGATAGAAGGATAGAAGTCTTATCACCCCCCGCTATTTCTCAATCGGAGACATAAGAGCAAGCTTTTGTTTATAATTATTATATATATACTATATTAATAATATAGTACATATATATATAGTATATAGTATCGAACTAGGTTAGAGTATTTTAGTACCATACTATATATATATATACCTAATACATATACCACCATATATATATATGTACTTTGGTGTGTTGTTTGTGGTGTGCTGTTGTGTGTTGTTTGTGTGTGTGTGTATTGTGTGGGAGAGTCGAGCGAAGAAGAGAAGATCGAGAGAAGAAGAATGAAGAAGACAGAAGACGATCGAGAGAGAGTAGAGAGGAGAGACGAGAGCGAGAGAGGAGAGAGGATGCTCCAGCAAGATAGAGAGTGTAGGTCCTAATGACTGACCGCGGCCCTCTACTTATCGGGGGCTACTGGTCTAATGTATTAGTTAGCCATCTCTCATCTTTCCCGGCAGACCACACCGTTCCCTGGGTAAGAGTACGTCCTTCTCTATCTTTCCCGCGCAGAACACGCGTTCCCTAGTGTAAGTAGTACCTCTCCTCTATCTTTCGCCCGTGCATAACCCCGTTTCCCTGTGTAAAGCTATTCAATCTCTCTACCTTTCCCGGCTGCAGACCCGTTCCGTAGTATTAGTCCATCTCTATATCTTCCCCGTGCAGTCACCCGTTCCCTACTTTACCTGTATACTAATCCATCCTCTCAATCGTCCGCCTGCAGGACCCTTCCCTACGTTTTACTGTATAAGAGTCATCTCTCTATCTTTCCCGTGCAGAGCCCAGTCCCTACGTTTACTGCTAAGTAGAAACCATTTCTCAATCTTTCCTCTGCAGGACCCGTTCCCTACGTTTTACCTGTATATAGTAGTCCATTCTCTCTCCTCTTTCCCCCCTGCAGCATGAAACCCAGTCCCTACGTTTACTGTATAAGTTGTCCATCTCTCTATCTTCCCCCTGCAGGAACCGGTTTCCCTGACGTTTACCTGCCCCTCTCCGCCACCATCCCATCCATTTTCTCCACCTCCTCCCTTTCGCCCCGTGTTCAAAGCATGGAGGGGGAGGCGGAATGACACAGCAAAAGACTCACACACTGAAGGGACCCCAGTGACTAGTCACTCGGGTATGCATTCAACAAAGAAGAGATAGATGCTTCCCCCCCCATCATCCCCCACCCCCCTTCCGCTCCTCCCTTCCTCATCTCCGGAAAAGCCATAACGTTCTCCCTCAGTCCTTCCACCTACTCCTCCCATCCCCCTCTTACCTCCCCAACCCCCTCTCACCCTCCTCTACCTCCCCCCCCCCCCCCCCCCCCATTCCGGTACTGGACCACCACCACCGCTCCCGCTCCCAGCCCCCACCCCACCCCACCCCCACCCCATCCCTGACCCCCATTCGATAGTTCTCAGTCCCCTTTGTTGCTCCGTCCTACCTTTGCCGTTTACAGCGCCTCCTCGACCAATCCCCAGCGCCTTCACCCGCTGTCACCCCCCCGACTTAACTACTCTTACTCGCCACGTTCTCCGCTTGTGCTCCCCTTCTCCTCCCCCCATTCCTCCCACCTTGCAACATCCCACTGATACCACCTGTGCTCTTCACCGATAACACTTCCGTTGTCTCGGCATGCAATCTAGCTCCGGTTTTTAACCCTCTCCGCTTCTGGGAGCTACAAACAACCGCGGGGTTGACTACACTGTCCCTCGTCTTGGACCAGAATATTGTGACCACACCAGCTTTTCTTTTCGTCCTGTCTTCTCTTACCGTATGCTTCGGTT
>JADBJO010006505.1:0-12500 GCA_016801955.1 Conus betulinus
GGAAAAAAAGAAGAGGAGATAGAGAGAGAGAGAAAGAGAGAGAGATAGCGGATAACGAAAAAAGAGCTAGTGATTACAGGAGGTAAAAACCATGCGATAATTTGTGGACCTCTTTTCTTATTTTTTGGGGACGTCTCGATTTCCTTTTTTTTTTTTTTTTATTCGTTTGTTTTTCTATTGAAATCCATAATGTACTTATTGAATTGAGCTTAATTTTGTTTCGGGCCTATTTATTCTTTATTATGTGTTGTCCCAGTTTATTTCTGTCTTATTTAATGGCTTTACAGAATGGAGACCGTTACGGAAGCGCCATGAAGTCATGGCTGAATGAGTCAGGGATGCAGGCTTTCAAACAGATCTCATTTTATTGGGGGGCAAATCTGTCGCCATCAGATTGTCAATCTAGCAGCTTTCTATGTCCCAACGGTTTTACCCCATGTTAAAAGCTGTAGGCTTTTATTTCTTTTTATTTTTGTATTTTTTTGCGTGTTTCTGTGTTTGCTTCTTTGTTTGCTCTACTTGGCCATTAATTTGTTTGTTCCTTGCCTTCATTCGCTTTGTGTTTCTGTCTTTCTGCCTTTGCCTCTCACTTCTTTCCCTATTATTATTATTATTATTATTATTATTATTATTATGTGTGTGTGTGCGTGCGTGCGTGCGTGCGTGTGCGTGTGCGTGTGTGTGTGTGTGTGTGTGTGTGTGTGTGTGTGTGGTGTTTTGGGGAGGGGGGGGGTAGCTTTTGTTTTCTTTTCTGTTCGTGTCTTTTCTCTTTTTTTCTTTCTTTGTTTCTTTTTTTTTTTTCGTTCTTTTTCTCTTTTTCTTTCTTGTTTTTTTGGTATTACTGACGCCTTCAAAGGCCTCCATGGTTGGCTGGATATAAATAATATGATTTGACTATCTATTCTATTTTCATGTCTATCCTTTTTTCACAGAGAGAGAGAGAGAGAGAGAGAGAGAGAGAGAGAGAGAGAGAGAGAGAGAGAGAGAGACAGACAGACAGACAGACAGACAGAGAAAGAAAGACAGACAGACAGACAGATAGACAGACAGAGAGACAAAGACAATAGGTTGATAGATGAACAGGAGACACAAAAATCCCCTGGTTTTCTCCCCATGATTAGAGTTCTTGTTTCGTCCCTCCCTATTGCCCCCCTCTTCTCCCATCCCCTCTCCCTCTTCCCCCCCCCCCCCCCCCCCCCCCCCCCACTCTCATCTTGCCCCCGCCTTTTTTCGTCAAAGGCGAAGAAAACACATTTTCCAACTGTTACGCTCTGTTTGCAGCCTGCCGGCTTTCTTTGTCTGTCCTTCAGTCCAGCGCCTTTTCTGCCAAGTCTAAAAAAAGCGGAGTAGATTCCATCACTTTCCATGCGCGTCACAGACAGAGTGTCAGGAGGCAAAAGGAAAGTGAGAGATTCCCCGTCCATCCATCCATCCTCCCATACCTCACCCCCTATCTCATATTCGGGAGGAGAGAGGCAAGAGATGGAGGAGTGAGTCGGAGGGTGGAAGGGGCGCATAGCAAAGATGCTGTCGTCGCCGAGCAGAAAGGAAATGTCACTGTTTTGTTTATGGGCTGCGTGCTCTCATCAAAAATGCGTAGTTCCGATGGCCTCATATAGGGCAAGCTTTTTGTTTCATGGTAGAAATATACCAGTACTCACATTTGGAGGTGGACCCGAATCAAAGAGCGGATCTAAAATCCGTTAAGCAAGATTTATTTGTTTATTTGCTTTCAAAAAAAATCCACTGAATATGAACACTGTCATGGTAATGTTAGGATTTGACAACTGTCTTTGAATCCCATGATTTTTTTTTCTGTAGAATAGTGAACATCTCAAGCTACATAAACGTATGCATTTTGCATTTTTCCATGGGGCCGGAATAGCTCAGTGGTAGAGCGCCGGACTCGTAATCTTGGGGTCGCAGGTTCGAATCTCCGCCAGGCTCTTTCGGTGCAGGGGGATTTTTTCCCTCGCAGTTCTGACTCCATTTCCCCCATACAGTCCTTCGAATGCGACTATAAACCGAGTTTCCGTGTGTGAACGCACCCATAACATCATTGCACGCACGTAACCGCTGGTATGGATGACACGTTACACACAGCATGCACCTTACCCGAAGTTGGAGTATGGCTGCCTTAATGGCGGGATAAAAAAAAAAAAACGGTCATACACACACAAAAATCCACTCCCTTTGTTGGTAGATGGGGAATAATCCTTGCCTTTCTACACAGGGGGTGTCCGCAGGAGTATCAGCCTGCGCACGCAGAAGAAGAAGAAGTAAATTCACATCCAGCTGTACAACCGTAAGTTTTAAAGTCTACAACCACCCTGTCTGTTTATATCCCCTTGCAGGACCATAAGTGATGGTTCTTCATGAACTGACTCGCCCCCAAGAGGTTTGAAAAAATAAGATAAAGCTAAAAAAAATTTAAGACCATTGAAAACAAATAGCAGGTAAGTTACTGTGTTTCTCCTTTGTTTTTTCATCGTTTCTTTTTCTTTCTTTTTTTTTTTTTTTTTTTTGCTGTCCCAAACGTCTGCACCACCTCAGGAGCAGTGCACTCATGCCGCTCATTCCGACACCCCCCCATCCACAGCCACAGCTCGGTCGGCCCCGCCGCAAGCCCCAGCACCGGCAATCCACAGGGAGCAGTCAAAGTCAAGTCCTCAAGAGGCAGCCCACCGGAGGAGACACTGCACTGCTGCTGCCGAGTCATTTTCGGTGGTGTTCAGTGGTGCCTGTTCTGATCTAACATACGCAGGACACCACCTACTAAGAAGAGCCCCCTACTGACGACAATAATTGCTTAGGTTCGCGGAGCCGGCGTGAGTGAGCTCTCCCTCCAGAGGGCGCCACCACGTCCGTCCCACGACAACCCCCCATGGACTCGCCGATACCGGTGACCCCGACGGAACCAAACCAAGTTTTCATCGTTTCTAATAGTACTTGCCATGCCTGGAGACGGTCAAATAGGTCCAAACGCGTTGTGTTTGCTTCGTAATGTGTTCCTTCAACGGCTCAGTAATTGGTGTTTTTTTTTTTTTTTTTTTTATGTCTGCTATCTCTATGCATAAACCCTTATGAATTTGTTATGCATTTGATAAAAAAATCATACATTCGTCAATTGATTCATGTACTTATGGATATGATATACTTTTAAGCATGTATTCCTGCATTCGTTATGCATTTGCTCTTTTACAAGTTTACTCATTTCCTTTTCTTTTCTCTGCCCCTTCTCTCCCTCCTTTTTCAGAAATTGTTCTTACATTTACCTTTTCAATTTGTTTAAAAATGATTACCAGTCACAAGCACACAGGGCTTCTGCCTTCTCTGTAGCTGCTGCCACCACAACTGACTGAACGCTTGTCAAGTCGATGATCATCCGTTGACGCTGCGAAAGCTATCACATCCAGTTGCCCGCCACGCAGGGCCGACAATCCGTGATCTGTCTAAAACCAAACCTGGATGTAGAGGCAGGGTGGGTTCACCAGCTTACACAGGAGACAGAGCTTGCTGGGACGTGGTGTCGTCAAACCACAACAAAAATAAATCGCTCCATAAATCTGTCACCAGTGTCCCCCCGGATCAATGGACTGCAGGCGGGCATGAATCTCTACGTGTGTCCGACGACAAGACAAATCACTCTGCCCCTTGCTCTGCACTATCAATTCCTAGTGGACTGCACTGGTGGCGTTTTGTTCTCTCATCTGTAAAGGAGAATGAAATAGCCCGAATTTCCGATGGTAAGTGATATCACACATCCGGTCCACACTATCATCCGATTTTTAAAAAAGAAAAATCGGTGGTTCTGAATACGAAATCAAAACTTAAATGTTGCTTTATATTCTAAAGACATGTTGTTATTCTGTGATTCAGATGCTTTAGTCTTAGTTTCTAAGAACACAACGTAAATGAATACGCCAACAACACCAACAAGAACAAGACAAACAACAAGAAACAACAAGGACAACAAGAACAAACAAAACAAACAAACAAAAAAAAAACGACAATAACAAGAAAGCATCAACAAAGTGTGAACTTTCCGTATTTTTTTTCTTTCTATAACTTAATCGTTTTATTCATGGACCAAAATAAACAAAGAAACAGATTCGGGGATACATAAGACAGCAAATCTGTAAACAAACACACGAATGAATGAACGAATCAATTCATTCATTCATTCCCCTCACTCATTTGTCAATTTGTTTACATAACTACTGTCTTATGTATTCTGAAACCTATTCATTTATTTTGGTCTACTTAGTTTAAATTTCTCATAAGCACCGGTTTCTTGCGCCACACTACACGAGGTATGCCACATGTGTGTCGTCTGCTGAGGTTCTGAAAATGAAGATTGATAGAAGAAAGAAGAGGACTGGCGGACTGGCATCACAAGGAAGGCGACACAACTGTGGTAGAGAGGCGCCTTTTTTTTTTCAACACTGATTCTCATTGTTCAGGGCACTTCCTTCAGCACAAGGTGACGACCACTTCAGGCTAAAGCATTTTCCTGTTTTTTTCACGTGCCATTTATTTTTCATTTCTCCACGTCAGTGTCATATTTCTGCACGGAACAGCCGGCATGAAATTACTGCAGTGTAAATGGGAGTCAGCTTGATACTCCCCTGTAATGATAGATCCCCTGCTCAATACGTCCCCCTATTCCATACCATCTGCTCAATACTCCCCTTGTCTGCCGAAGCTCTGTGTGCGTGTGCGTGCGTGCGTGCGTGTGTGTGTGTGTGTGTGTGTGTGTGTGTGTGGGTGTGTTGTGTGTGTGTGTGTGTGTGTGTGCGTGCGCGCGCGCGCGCGCGCGTGTATTGTGTTATGTAATATATATATATATATATATATATATATATATATATATATATATACTGAACAAAAGAAGGAAGAGAACAACCAAGTTCCGTTTTAACCCAAATTTTCGGCACCAGGCCTTCCTCCGGGGAGTTTATTTTGCGACTGAATGATCAAAACATCTCTCACACATGTTCACTCTGTTCATCTGAAATTTCATTGGCGTTCTGCACGTGTAACATTTCAACCATTGAAAAAGTGATCACATTTAACAACGCATTCTATACCCCATCCATGAGTGTGAACACACAAAGACATACACATTCAGACACACACGTATACGTAATACATACGCATACACACACATTTATATATACATACACACGTGCGCGCATATGAACACGCACAAACGTACAAACACACACACACACGCGCATGCATACACACATAAACCCACACACACACACACACACACACGCACGTACGTATGCACACACACGCCAATATGCCCACACACACACACACACACACACACAACCACACACCACCGCGCGCGCACGCACACACACACACACTCACACACACACACACACACACACACATACACACACACACACACACACACAACACACACACACACACACACACACACACACACACACACACACACACACATATATATATATATAGAAAAATACACATAAGCACAGACCTGCACATCCACATTCACACATACGCTCATATAATAGAACATGCGTATGAAACGCGCGTGCACTCAGACCACACAAAATATCTGGGTGTGTGTACACAGTTGTAGGCTAACAGAAAGAGAAAGAGAGAGAGAGAGAGAGAGGGGGGGGGGGGGGGGGGGAATAAGTGGAGGGAAAGAAGGGGAATGCAGAGGGGGGGGAGCTATGTGAGAAGGGATCGGAAACAAAGTGATCGCTGTGGGGGACAGGGAGAGGAAAGAGGAGAGAGAGAGAGAGAGAGGGGAGGGGACGGGGACGGTGGTTTAGGGTTTAATGGGGTTGAGAAAGACCGGCATTAATAGAGGATAGGAGGACCAGAGAAGGGAAAAAAGGGGAGGTGATAAATGGGGAGATGGGGATATGATTCAGAAAGGGGAGACGGAAAAGGGAGAGAAGGGAGGAGCAGAGAAAGGGGGGGGAGACGAGAGGAGGGGGGGAAGAGTAAGGAAGTGAAGGGGGGGAAGAGGGGGATTCGAGGGAGGAGGGACAGGGGAGGGGGAGGGGGGGGGGGAGGAATGAGGGGGAAGGGGGGCGGGAGGAAGAAAGATGGGGAAGGGGGGTGAAGAATACGGCGACGTATGCGGTGGAAGCTTCATAGAGAGATCTCGACTGGAGAAGGAAAAAGAACAGGAGTGAGACGGGAGAGAATGGAGGGCGGAAGAAGGAGAAGAGGAGAGAGAGAAGGAGAGAGGAGAGAAGAGGAGGAGGCGATAGGAGGAGGAAACGAAAAGAGAAGGAGAAAGAAAGGGAGAGAGACGAAAAGGAAGGAAGAAGACGAGGTGGGAGGAAGAGGGAGGGTGTGTGGATGGGAGAGAGAGTTTAGAGGCTTTCAGTAGGAAGGGGACGATCTCACATTGGCGGACACTGAAATCCAGACTATTTATATAGAAAATAAAGATGAGAGTAAAGGTGGGGAGAGAGGGAGAGAGATTGGTAAGGAGATGCAGAAGGTTTCGAGAGAGTAGTTAAGTAAAGAAGAGGAGATTAAGAGAGAGGATGGGCGAGGAGGGAGTTATAGTTTAAGGAGAGAAACGTGGGGAACGAAAAAGTAGAGTGTAGGTCAAAGTTAGAACTTTTTCAATATTAGCCCCACTCTCACTGGAGGCCCGACGCATAAATCAAGGATTGCTCTCACCAGGAGTCCGTAACGAAGAGATGGAGAGACGAGGAGAGAGAGGGAGACGAGGAGAGAGATGAGGAGAGAGAGAGGAGGGGGAGGGGGAGGAGAGAGAAGGGAGGAATGCTGCAGAGAGGGGGAGGTCCGTGAAACGAGAGAGAGGGAGAGAGAGACGTGAGGAGGAGAGCAGAGAGACCGGAGGGAAGAGGGGGGAGAGCGGAGGAGAGTCCGACGGAGAGAGTCGAGGGCAAGAGAGAAAGATGAGAGAGGAGTGAGAGGAGGAGGAGAGGGAGGAGAGTGAGAGAAAGGAGAGATGAGAAGAGGCGAGTAAAGTGGAACGTGAGAAGGTCAAGCGATTGGAGAGCCGAGAGCCGAGGAGACACGGGGAGGAGAGGAAAGGAGAGAAGAGGTCGTAGTGGTAGCGAGAGTTCATAGTGCCGATTCTCACTGGACGCAACAAAATCCAGGACTTGCTTCTCACGGTCCGTCAAGAGTTTAGTAGGTCCGTAGAGGAGGAGAGAGCGGAGAGAGAGAGTGAGAAGAGTGAGAGGAGAGAAGAGAGAGGAGATAGAAGACGGAGAGAGAGGAGGACGAGAGAGGAGGAGAGAGGAAGAGGGAGAGAGAGAGAGATAGAGGAGAGAGAGAGAGAGGGAGGAGATGGAAAGAGAGAAAGACGAGGTGGGGTAAGGTAAGGGAGAGAGGGAGGGGGAGATGGGAAAAGTGAGGATGGTTAGAAAGCTCCATCAATAAGGCCACAAGTAGTCACGAGGGGGGGGTGGAACAAGAAGGAGGGGCTGGCTCTACCAGGTTCGGGAGACCTGCTCTCACCGGTCCGTAGGAGGAGAGGAGAGAGAGAGAGAGGAGGAATGAGGAGGAGAGGGAGAGGATGGAGAGAGAGAGGGAGAGAGAGGAGAGAGGAGAGAGGAGACGAGAGAGAAAGCGGGGATGGGGAGGGACAGGGGGGGGGGACTGAGGGGGGGGGGGGGAAGAGGGGGGAAGAATAGTGACCAGGTCCAGAGGAAAGAAGAGAGAGAGGGAAAGTAAAAGAAGAGATGAGAGAGAGAAGAGAGAGAGAGCTAGGAGAGAGGAGAGATGTAGAGGGTGGGAGGTGAGCGAACCCAGGGGGGGAGGGGGGGGGGTGGGGGGGAAGAGAAGGAACAGAGGGTGATCGTAGGGGTATAACAAGCTCTAATGGGTGCCCACTACACTGGAGGGCAACGTGGGAACAGACCAGGAACCTGACTCACCCTATTCGCTACCTTGTAGATCATGTGATGGAGGGAGATAGGGAGAAACAGAGGAGGAAGAGAGAGAGAGAGCAGAGAGAGAAGAACAGAGAGAGACTGATGAAAAGAAATGGAGGAGGAGGAGAGGGACGAGAAGAAGATAAGAGAGAGAGAAAATGTACCAGGAGAGGTAGTACAAAATGTGATTGGGAGAGAACTGGTGTAGGGGTGAGTGTAGGAAACCTGTTCTAGCAGGGGGGAAGGGTGGTGATCATGACGATGGGATGGGGATCGTTTAGGGAGACAGCTCTAATGAAAGCCCCAGAGAGAGAGAACAAAAGAGAGACCATGAGATCACCCGAGAGGAGAGAGGAAGCTTGTGATGAGGGAGATAGGAGAAAGAGAGGAGAGAGAGAGAGAGAGAGAGGGGGGGGGGAGGAGAAAGAGAGAGACAGAGAAGGAGAGAGAGAGCATGATCAGAGAGAGAGAAGGCAACCAATCGACGAACTGACAAATCGATAGGCAAACAGAAGACAATCATACATATGCAGTAAACAGTCATGGGAGAGGGTGATACTTCAGACCTCAAGGCTGTTCAGACCTTTGGGATGCAAAGTCATTAGTTTTTTAATCCAAAAGTCCTCTCTTGAGAGTCTGGCTTCCAGACTTGTGGAGTGTACTTTTTCTATGGCTAAGCACCTCATATCTAGAATGCTATGGTTGGTTTGATTGAAGTGTCGAGTTACATGGGTGCCTGTGTTTTTTCTGGATGTGTGTGCGGTGTAGGTAGAAACGTGTTTTGAGTGTATTTTTTGTTTGTCCGATATATTGGCTGTTGGGGCATTTATCACAGAATAAAAGGTATATGATATTAGTGGAATCACAGGACATACGGTGACGGATTGTGAATCTTTCACTGGTTACAGAGCTGTGAAAGTAGACTGTCTCCACCAAATGGTCTTCACACACCACACACCGTGCTCTTTGGCAATGGAAACATCCAGGATGTGGATCCTGGGGAGTGGGCAGCATGGAGGGCATCAGCATAGACTGTAGAGATCTGCAGGCCCGCTCACCGAGGACTGGAGGCTTGGGGACGGCCAGACGCATCCTGGTGCTGGTGTGCAGGACAGAGCTCTGTAGCTCTGATAGCCACTGTCGGAGAGGGGGGTTGGGGTGGGGGGGTGGTAGTAGTTGACGACCATGGGGCTCCTGTCAAGAGTGTTCCGGGTTTTATAAGTAAGAGCTTGGGCTCTCGAGATAGCTGTGACTTTGTGCCTTGCTTTCTTGATATCTTTCCTTCTGTGTCCACGATGTAGAAACCAAATTACCATGTCGTCACACCGCTTTACGAAAACGTTGTCATCGGAACACAGTCTTCTAAGACGTAAAAACTGACTGAACGGCATGTTACGAATAAGGTGGCGTGGGTGGCAGGACGACGCGTGTAAATACGCATGTGTGTCAGTGGGTTTAAGGTAAACATCTGTCTGCAGAAACCCATCTTGTAGGTAAATGTTGATATCCAAGAACGGGATTTCGACAGTGGAGGACTGTAAGGTGAATTGTTGTGTTGTGTTCTTAAATTTTAGCATGGGGTTAGATTTCCTTTCGTAATCCCCTCCCTCAGAGCTAGAGCTCCTTTCTGTAAGATACAGGGGAGCGACGAGCAGGCAACAATATACAGCAGGGGGAATATTGGATGGGGGAAGTATCCAGCGGAGGGAATATCAAGCAGGTGGAGTATCAAACTAGGGAGCATCGAGCCGATAAAGCATCAATACACTCCTTCTGTTCACTTCCCTGGCATCCCAATGTACACCCTCTTCGTCCGACCTCAGACAACAACCTTGGTAACGTAACAGGCTTTCCCAAGATGATTTTGCAACATTTATAACAACAAACCGACCGACCACAGCATAGGACGAACGAATAGGAAGGATGGGTAAATTTTCTTAAGTGAAGTAACATCCCAAACATTGTATTCGTGGTCACTTCTGGTTCGGGTCAAAGGACAGATCCTGAATCCATGTGACCATGACGTAGACATGAGCTCACTGAGTTTCCGTCTAGTGTGTTCAGTATGCAGTTTATTTTTTATGTATGATAAGGTGCGTCGAAATACCTTCCATTTCATTTCTTTTCAGGCCTCTCCAATAAGGACATTCGGTCGTAAATCTGAATCAAACATTTGTTTGCATACTCGTAATGATCCCCGTAGAAATAAGCTGAAACAGATGGGAATTCTTGACTGCTATTCACAATATTTTAGAGTAGATGACATGCAATACTCGACATGGCAAAAGATCGATTCCGACAAACAACTGGAAAGGTCCAATTTCACTTCCGGCTCAGTGCTTCATTTTTCTCGCTTCTCTGGTTCTTCACCTGCGTGATAATACGTTGCATGCCAGTCTACAGTTCTAAATGATCCAGAAGCTTTCCAGACTGCTGCGCCATTTCCTCGGTTGCGACGCAACGTCTGTAGTGGTAGCGCAGGGAGTCGTTAAGATTCCATGTGAACGTTGACTTCGATGCGGCACGCTTGGAAGAGGAAAGATGAAGTGTCGTGAGATTAATTTTTACAACTTGAATGTATCAGAATATTTCATGCGGCTAGGTGGTATTCTGTCGGAGGATAAGAGTCTTGGCTTTGCGAAGGAGTGCGCGCGCGCGCGCACACACACACACACACAACAACTGTGCACGAGCACACACACGCGCGCACACTCTCTCTGTCTGTCTGTCGGTCTCTCTCTCTCTCTCTGTCTCTCACACACACACACACACACACATGTGCACGCGCGTGCGCGCATGCGCGACGCTCGTACATTCGCTGCCTTGCTCGTTCTCATGCAAGCGAGTATGCATACATACACACACACACACACACACACACACACACACACACACACACGCGTGCGCGCGCGCGCGTGCGTGGGCACACAGGCACACACACACAGCAATCAAACACACACACACACACACACACACACACACACAATGAATAATGATATGTACGCGCAGCACACCCTCACACATACACACATACCCAGATATACATACACAAACATGCATAAGCAGACACAATTACACAAGCGCGCGTGGACATGCATGTATTTGCCATCACAACACCTCCATTACAATACCCGCATCATCCCGACACCTATCGATAAAAGACACTGAACGATACTCCAAAGTCGAGAAAAAAAGACACTTTGTTGAAAAAGTTGTAAAACAAGTGTTCTTTGACCATGTCTCTGACATCTTTCTCTGAATGTAAGTCATGTCTCTGAATGAGTGAAGTAAGTGGCGTATATTTTCCTACTTTCTTGATTTCACTAAAAAAAAAAAAAAAAAAAAAAAAAAAAAACATTCAAGAAACTGTAACTGCCGTGCGCGTGACCTGTATAGTTCTTCTTCTTCTTGTTGTTGTTTCCCCTTGATTTTCGTAAGATGAGCTTCAGTTTCTATAAATATCAATTTACATAGTTTCCTTTAATATTTTAATTTTCATGATTATTTATGATGTGAAAGCAAAATGTATGTCAACTGGAACAAAATATGAAAATCTATGAGAGATTAACTACTGACTTCGAAACACAAAGAAAAACAAATGACTGCAAAGAAGAACACAAATGGCAATACTAAATATATACAAACAAGGCAACACGGTAGCCACCGTAGTCATGAATAAGTAATGTGATGATTACAGCCACATCATGCATAACTGGAAGAAATTAAAAGATTTGCCACAGGTCGTTTACCGTCATGCTTGCAACAGGATGAACATGCATGTTTGAATGTATTATAGATTCATAGGAAAGTTATGTCCGCTCAGGACGGACATATAACGCTTGAAATAACGTCAGGGTATTGGCATCTGAAGTTTGTTGTCACGATGCCGCATCGTGTACACATTTTTGCGTACCCCTACTGCATCGAGTGTACCTAGTAACATCTGAATTTATGTTGAAAAAGATTCTAAACTTTTGCAATATCATGAATGGTCCCGACTTCAAACAGAAAATCTTGATTAGATTCCTTCATCTATTAATCCATGGTTTACGGTAAATGGTTTTTCTGACCTTATTTGATATCCTCCGCAAACTAATGCTTGTTGCCTTTACTTACAAACTTTGCCCCAATTCTGTATATCCCTTTTGTTCAGTTCTTGCAGCCATGGAAAGAAAAGAGAAATTACAAGTCACTTGCACAGCGTAATCTTCACTATGAAGCAGACAGACATGCTTTTTCCAGATGTTGATTTATCCGTTTAAAGTAAATCTGCCAGTTAACATAAACAAACAAATATCAAGACAAGGCATGACGCGTTTAGACCTCTTAGGTCTTCTTCAGGTAAGATAAACAACAGTCAGGACAATGACAACGAGAACGAGCAGTCATTTAACTTCTCAAATTCTGCGCAAGATGGGCGTTGAATCAAAACATACTCTAAGCTCCTTTTAAAAGTCGTTTCAATTTCAGCCTGCAGTCACCTCACTTTGAAACTAACTACAGATGGCAATAACTCTATGTATTACTAAGTATAACTTTAGGTAATACTAAGTACATTTTATTGGATATTTATCAAGTGTACGTTCT
>JADBJO010006505.1:15000-18030 GCA_016801955.1 Conus betulinus
CACACACACACACACACACACACACACACACACAGAGGGAGAGATAGGGTTGAGGGGTAGGAGTATAAAAGGGGGAATAAACACACACAGCGAATTCAGTGACTTACTCTTTCTTTTTATTTTGTTCACATTTTTATTTCCATTTTGTTTCAATTTTCTCTTAACATATATAAGAAGATACTTACTGGATCGAGCTTCATTTATTTCAGGCCTGTTTTTCTTTTCTTTTCTTCTGTCCCGATTTATTTGTGTGTCGTTTAACAGCTTTACAGAATGGGAAGTGTAACCGAAGCGCCATGAAGTCATGGCCGAATGAATTAGGGATGCAGGCTTTCAAACAGATCTCATTTTACTGGGGGATTACTGTAGCCATTAGATTGTTGATGTGGCAGCTTTTTATGTCCCAGTGGTTTTACCCCATGTCAAATGCTGTAGGCTTTTATTTCTTCCGAAAGGCAGAAGGCTTTTCTTTTATTTTTTTCTTTCCTTTTTTGTGTTTCTATTTTAAGCTTTCTTTGGTGTGTTTCTGTTGTATGACAGATGCCTGTGCTCTGTGACAGATTCCTGTGCTCTGTGACAGATGTCTGTGCTCTGTGACAGATACCTGTGCTCTGTGATTGATGTCTGTGCTCTGTGACAGATATGCTTGTGCCCTGTAAGTAAACAGATGTTTGTGCTCTGTGCTCTGTGACAGATGTTTGTGCTCTGTTACAGATGTTTGTGCTCTGTGACAGATGTTCGTGCTCTGTAAGTAACAGATGTTTGTGCTCTGTGCTCTGTGACAGATGTTTGTGCTCTGTGACAGATGTTTGTGCTCTGTGACAGATGCTCGTGCTCTGTAAGTAACAGATGTTTGTGCTCTGTGCCCTGTGACAGATGTTTGTGCTCTACGACAGATGTCTGTGCTGTGTGACAGATGTCTGTGCTCTGTATCTCTGCTCTTTATTTCATGACCGATGCCCAAAACCCTCTGACAAATGTCTGTTCCATGTGACAGATTCACGTGTTGTCTGACAGATGCCATGGTTGTGCTCTGTCACGCGACAGATGCTGGTGCTCTGTCACCAATGTTTGGACAGTCGGTGACAAAGCCCTGGTGTGCTCTTCGACAGATGTTGTGTGCTCTGTGACCGAGATCTGGGCACCGTGACCGACGTGTTTGCTCTGTTGTGACCGAAGTCTGCGCTGTACGGCGGATGCCTGTGTTGTGTGACAGATGTCTTCGCTGCGAGCATCTGGCGCCCTTTTTGGGCATGACTCGCCTGAACGACGTGGCCATCTTCCTCTTCCTGGGCGACCTGAGGTCCGCGCGGCGCTTCCTGTACAAGGGGTTCCACAAGCCCAGCGAGAGCGTGCCACGCCTGCTGGAGGGCGTGGTGGGCGGTCTGCAGTACCTGCACCGGGAGGGTCTCGTGCACATGGAGCTCTCCCTGGACACCGTCATGGTAAGGGGCCGCGGGGCGGGGTCAGGGGAAGGGAGGCTGAGAGGGAGAGAGAGAGAGAGAGAGAGAGAGAGAGAGAGAGGAGGGGGGGGACAGAGAGGAGGCAGAGAGGACAGAGAGATGATGGCAGAGAGAGAGCGGGGGGGGGGGGCAGAGATGATGGCAGAGAGATGATGGCAGAGAGAGAGAGAGAGAGAGAGAGAGAGAGAGAGAGAGAGAGGGCAGAGAGATGATGGCAGAGAGATGATGGCAGAGAGAGAGAGAGGGCAAAGAGCTGATAGCAGAGAGGTGATGGCAGAGAGAGAGAGAGATAGAGAGAGAGAGAGGGCAGAGAGATGATAGCAGAGAGATGATGGCAGAGAGATGATGGCAGAGAGATGAGGACAGAGAGATGATGGCAGAGAAGATGGCAGAGAGAGGCGCGGAGAGATGATGGCTGAGAGAGAGAGAGAGAGAGGGGGGGGGGGAGAAGAAATGATGGCAGAGAGATTATGGTAAAGAGAGGGGGCAGAGATATCATGGCGGCAGAGAGAAGATGGCAGAGATGATGTCAGACAGGTGATGTTAAAGGGGGGTGGGGGTCTGACCTGCTTGTAAATTGAGGAGTTCGGGAAATTTTTGCACTTTTTTGTTTCACTGTTTACCCCCATCAGCCAATTGCAGGTATCGTATCAGAGATCTTACTGTGTCAGATCGATTCCGTTACCGTAAAACAACAGCAAAAACAGACAAAAATGTTCACTCAAAACATATTCAAAATAGTTCAGCACTGGTTCCTTTTTTTTTCTCAACAGAATTCAGATCGAGAGAAAAAACGATTTTCTCCCTCAGAAACCCTACAATCGAATCCTGGTGGAGACAGACTCTATAGAGCCTATTCTTAAAAAGTTCCAGTCTAACGCATGCTAACTCCAACTCTGTTTGAAACATGTGTCATAGTGCGCGACTAGTCGCATGGTATGCAGCACAGACCCTCTTCACTTCTGGAAATGAGAAGATTCTGTTTAAAAGCAATGGCCTGTGTGTAACAGGTCCAGAACTGTATCTCGTTCGCGACCACCAGTGGCACAGGGTATTACTTACTTCAAGGTCGTGTGGATCTGGCAGAGCTTACTGTCCGTTGGTATATTCCAGTCCTGCTGCCAGAGGTCTCTGACGTAGCCATGAACTGCACAGGGGCTAGATGATCTGGACAGTCCCATTATTATGTCATATTAGAAGTCTCTGTCTCACTGCCATCATTGTCATAGTAGAAGTATCTATCTCACTGCCATCATTATGTCATAGTACACTGCCATCATTATGTCCTAGTAGAAATCTCTGTCTCACTGCCATCATTATGTCGTAGTAGAAGTCTGCCTTACCGCCATCATTATGTAGCAGTACACTGCCATCATTTTGTCATAGTGCACTGCCATCATTATGTCATATTAGAAGTCTGCCTCACCGCCATCATTATGTAATAGTACACTGCCATCATTATGTCATAGTACACTGCCATCATTATGTCACAGTAGAAGTCTCTGTTTCACCGCCATCATTATGTCATAGTAGAAGTCTCTGTCTCACCGCCACCGTTATGTCATAG
>JADBJO010006505.1:18190-58190 GCA_016801955.1 Conus betulinus
TTCGTGGTTTAAAACTCTCCGTTACATTGGGATTCCTCTGCTCGCAATGGTCCCTCTTTTCCTTCTTTTTTTTTTCCTCCTCCTCCTCTCCTCCTCCGCTCATATCCTAGCTTGTGATGATTTGCACGGGGTCAGGGTAGTGCAAGACAACTCTTTCGGTGTTGATCTATATTAGCAAAAAGCTGCTTTGAACAACTTTATAAATGTTTTGAGAAAGTTGAGGGGTTTTCCTTCTTCCTTTCTTCGTTTCTTTTTGCGTTTCTTTTCTTCCTTCCTTCCTTTCCTTTCTTTTTTTTTTTTCTAAACACATCTTCGTGTTTAACGTGCTTTCCATGTGACAGAGAGAGAGAGAGAGAGAGAGAAGAGAGAGGGAGAAGGGAGGTGGTGCGTGTGTGCTGAAGCAAAGGGAGGTAAATTGTGTGGGTGGGGATCAAGCCACGTGAGTCACATGCGCGCAAATCGTTTTACCTCCTAATAATGAGACATTTCTGAAAGGGGGCACGGGTGTTTAGAAAGGATCCCTGCCAACACATCCCATCTCATTATCTCCCACCCGGGTCTCGCAGACACAGACAGGGCCACAGCATGAACAAGACAACTGGAGAACATAATGAAACTGTGACTTACTTTATAAACATCCGCGATGTTGAACACCATTGCCCTGCGATTAAACCCCAAAATAAACAACGAAAAGTTTCCTTCCAAATCACAAAGAGACTGAATGAAAACACATTGATCCGTGGTAACCCCCCCCCCCCCTCCCCCCCCCCCCCCCCCCCCCCTCGCTCCTCCCCCAGAAAAAATCGAACAGATTTTTTAACTCGTTACCATAGGATAAAGGGACGTCGAGTCAACAGAGTCTTAACAATTTAAAATGCGGGCTTGTAATGATCGTTTAAGATTTGATTGTGACAAGAAAAAAAATCCTGACAAAGGAAACCAGGCTTGTTTGTATTACTTGTTTTGAAAAAAAAAAAAGAAAGCCCTAAAGAAACTAGGCGATAGTTTGAACGCACTTGTCAAAACCCATTCGGGCCCATTCTTCTCGCCCATATTCACCCCACCCCCCACCCCCCCCCCCCCCTTCCCCCGTCCTCGCTCGGACACACACGAATACACAGACAAACACGAACACAATCATAATGCTGTCATAGCCCAGATTTGTCGTCGCGGGGCTAAATTATTCCAATTCCCCGCAGAGGGTACCCCCCTATTCAAACGGGAGAACAGAACTGTCAAATGAAGGGATTATTTTCTTCCCTCCCCGGTAAGCTGTGAACGTAATTGGGCGTTGTTGGCTCCACACAAATTTGAAGCGTTATTGACTCTGCCTTTGAGGCCTTTCATCGCTTTCTCATGTCGCCCCGGACGAGCACTGAAAGCTTGGCCATTGAGTTGGGGTGGGGTGGGGGGGGGTGGGGGGGAGTGAGTGTTAGGGGAGACAGGGTGAAGCAGGGGGGAGAGAGGGAGAGGGAGATAGGAGGGGGCAGAGGGGAAGGTATTGATCGGTCAGAACCTACCAATCGCCTTGGGAAAATGCCTCGTTTCAATAAAGATACCGTATCCATGTTTCCGGGGCCTGCAAAGCAAAGGACTGATACTCTACCGCGCGGGCGCGGAAAGAGTTTGAAGGAGAGAAGTGGAACTTTCAAGCTTGAAAGGCCCGAATAACAATCTTCTTCGTGAAAACAGTAACTTTCGTCAAACCATCAGTGATCATGACTGTATGCCCGTAAAAAGTCTTCTTACTAACGTGTCTCATAATGACTTGTTTTTGTTTGTTTGTTTGGTTGGTTTTTTTTTTTGGGGGAGCTTTCACTCCGAATATGACCGTGAGAGACGTGGGCACCATGAAAGCAGTAGATATGACTCATGAAAGCCATAATTATAACTCGTGAAAACAGTACTTTGTGAAAAAAGTATCACATGAAGCAGTAGTTATGACTCATGAAAGCCATAATTATAACTCATGAATACAGTTCATTGTGAAAAAATATCACATGAAGCAGTAGTTACGACTCATGAAAGCCATAATTATAACTCATGAATACAGTTCATTGTGAAAAGTATATCGCATGAAGCAGTAGTTATGACTCATGAAAGCCATAATAACTATGAAAACTCATGAAAACAGTTCATTGTGAAAAAGTATCACATGAAGCAGTAGTATACATGAAGACTCAGTTGAAAGCCATAATTATGACTGCTGAAAACAGTACTTTGTAGGGAAAAAAGTATCACATGCAAGCGCACTGGTATCAGTGTGATCACTGCAGGGACTGTAGGCCTTTAAAAGGACTGCTTTGTAAATCTGTAGAAGGCCGGAAACTGACCCTCAGTTTGCAAGAGTCATAGTTTAAATTTACTTTAAGTTCATATCCTGATAACGTAACAACCTCAAAATCCACGGAAACAATTATTTTCACGCGAAAATTACGTCCCCCCGCATGTCATCACGATCGTTTTCTTACAGAAATCATCACTATCTTCTTACTTTTTTTCTTTTTTTTTTACTCATGATACTTGTCCGTGATCTTTGTGATCTTTCGAAGGTTAAAAAAAAAGTTTCCCTGCAATGGGCGAGGATTGGTGTTTACTTGTGACTCGTAGACTCCAAAGTGTTTGAAGCAAGCGGTTGGCATTGATCTTTTATAGTGCTAAAATGCGAGGAAGGACAAAGTGGCGCTAGGGCAATGCAGCCGATTCTTAGGGCGATCACCTATGGGGGCATTTTCTAGCGCTAAAAGAAAACGATAATGGCTGTTTTCTTTGGGAAGATAGCTATTATGCTTGAGAAAAAAAAACAAGGAGAGGGTGCTGGCGGTGATGAAACAGGTATTATCATGAGAATCACTACTATTCTTTCCTTAGGATCATAACTGTTTTGTGTATTGTGTCCCCTGCTTTCATGAGGGTAAAAGCTGCTTCCTCTGTTGCTTTCCTTCAGGATTATAATTATTCCCCTGTTACTCTTGGGATTATACCTGTTTTTTTTTTTTTTTTTTTTTTTTTTTTTTTTTTTTTTTTTTTTTTTTTTTACATTCCAGGGGAAAACAGGTATCATCTCGAAGAAAACGTTATCAACATGGAAAATTGCTATGATCGCTAATAAAGCGGCAAAACAGGAAAACTAGTTGTGATCCCGAAGATTACCAATTGTTTTTTCTGTTATAGTCGTTTTTCCTTAAGGATGATAACCGTTTCTGAACGAAAAAAAATGGAAAACACTTGTGACACTTAAGGATAGCATCGATAATTGTTTTTTTTTTTTTTTTTTTTTTTTTTCCGGGAAATCAGAGACAGCACTTGTGACCGTCAGGAACAAGTTACTCATGAAGGATCTTACTTTTTTTCTTTTCACTCGGAAATGACAGCACCACACTGTTTTATCTGTAGAATATTAGCTGTTTCCAGCGACAACAGCAATCAACGGATTATGAAGCTGATATGCTTCCATAGATCAGAACATGTTCTATTTCTCTACCTTAGCTACGTCTTTTAGTGGCATGAGAGAGGACACAAAAGCGCGGACAGATCGGCAGGACAATACCCCATACAGACAGCCTCTAAGACAAAAGTGGATGTTTGTTATGGAACGATTTGGTCACTCGCAGCACTGTTTTGTCGCAGGTGACAAATCGTGTCAAGAATGTCGGCACTGTTTGTCACCGGTGAACGATTCGTCTCAACAGCTGACAAATTGTGCCGTTGCGTTACATACTAAAGTCTGCTAGTGCACGATTTTTCATCCCCATGGGAATCACTTGAGTTGTTTAGGGTGGGTCTGGTTGATTAGTTGTGTGCAAGATGAAATCTGGTATATGAATAATAGCCACCAATAACGTAACAATATCGAACACATACCAGGGTACCAAATATTTCCGTGGCGACAAATCGGGCCACGAGTGTAGCCACGACTTGACACCAGTGGCAACTCTTTCCTTTCTTTCTTTTTTGTCATGCTGATTAATGACGATAAGGATGATGAAGAAGGAGCTGTAGAGTTTCCACTCCCGTCTGAGACTGCACGACATTACTGTTATCTTATTTTCATATTATTTTCCGGCATTAACCAGGCCTGAGAAATACAGACACCTGCAGCGTTGTCAGAAAAGTTAAGCAAAACACTTTCAGCGACACACCCACTGGGTGGATGAAACTTGTGGACTGTGTGGACCCAGTCTTCTCAGCTGAGTTCACAGCAAACCCAGCTCTGGACAGGATTCGCCCATGGACCGAAAAATCCTACAAACATGAATGGCTCTGATGGGGGATCGAACCCACGACCTCACAGCCGGGAATCCGCGACAGTAACCACTACGCCACGGCGGCTGCTACCGATAGCTAATCGTTCCAGGGTGACAAATCGTGCTACAACACAAAAAAAAAGAAAGAAAGAAAACGAAAGAAAGAAACCTGGCATGCACATACCCACGGGTGAAGTTGATTTATCGAACTTGAAGACGGTATAGGTGAAAACAATACACACACACACACACACACACACACACACACACACACACACACACCCCCTCTGAACAACAAGACCAGCGAACTAGACAGATGCTGATGTTTCATATTTGTCGCTCTGTTCTTGTTGCTCAACAAAGGGCCTGTTGGCCAGTGTGGCTCTTTGTTCTAAAATCGATGGGCTGCTTTGTTACTGAAACAATGCATCGATGCATTGTCGTTCATAGGGTGGGCGTGGAGGGCTGGAGGCTGAATCTATACATTGTTTAAAAGAACACACAACACCACCACACAACAGAACACACACACACACACACACACACACACACACACACACACACACACAGGCACGCACGCGCGCGCGCGCACACACACACACACACACGCACGCACACACGCATGGACGCGCACACGCACGCGCGCGCGCGCGCGCCCTCCCCCCCCCCCCCCCCCCCCCCCCCCCCCCCCCACCCACACACCCCCCCCCCACACACACACACACATACGTACGCGCACAGAGAGAGAGAGAGAGAGAGAGAGAGAGAGAGAGAGAGAGAGAGAGAGAGAGAGCGCACCAAAGAACGCTGTTAATAATTGAATGCGTCAGGAGTGAACTCGCTGAGGCATTTGATGGAAAAGAAAAGGTGACAGCCTCCAAACAACGCGCGTGAACCGATCAGTGAATAGTCTGCTTGATTCAAACGCTCGTCTTTGACTAGAAGGGCCCGCAGGGGGGTATTGTATGGCATTGTTTTGCCATTGTAGGTGGTTGAGTCGGATCATATTGCTTTTGCATTTGCAGACTATTACCTTGTGTTCTGTAGTATTGTGCTGTGCTGTGTTGCATTGCACTGTGTTGTGTTTGTGTTGTGTTTCGTTGAATTGCATTGCATTGCATAGTGTTGTGGTGTCTTGGGTTGGATTGTGTTGTACTGCATTGTGCTATATTGTAGTGTGTTGTGTTATGTTGCGTTTTGTTGTGTATTGTGTTGTGTTGCGTTGCGTTGCGTTGCGTTGCGTTGCGTTACGTTGCGTTGTGTTGTACTGTATTTTGTTGCATCGCCTTGTGTTGAACTGCATTACAAAATGTTGTGCTGGATTTATTGTACTGTGCTGCACTATGGTGTATTATGTCATTCCGTCTTTTGTTGCATTGTTCTGGGCTGTATGATATAAGGTATCGTATTGGGCTGTATGATATTGTACTTATCGTATTGTGCTGTATGATATTGTACTGCATCGTATTGTGCTGTATGATATTGTATTGCATCGTATTGTGTTGTATGATATATGTATTGCATCGTATTGTGCTGTATGATATTGTATTGCATCGTATTGTGCTGTATGATATTGTATTGCATCGTATTGTGCTGTACGATATTGTATTGCACCGTCTTGTGCTGTATGATATTGTATTGCATCGTATTGTGCTGTATGATATTGTACTGCATCGTATTGTGCTGTATGATACTGTATTGCATCGTACTGTGCTGTAATTTGTTGTGTTTGTCTTCCTCCTCTTCATCCACCAACGACAAAAATAGCTTCAGTCGCGGTACCCGGCGTGCGTAAGCAACCCCCTGCACCCCCCCCCCCCCCACCCGGCCCCTTTCGTGGGCGCTACCACGTTCATCCAGTGAAGTGCACCCAGGAATGAACAGCCGATACCAATGACTCCAACACGAAATGTGCACATCGTCATGAACAGGGATTCGAACCCGAAGTCACCACCAAAAAGGCCACGGACTTTGAGAAAAACTTTCAGATTACAATAATAATATAATATATAATGAATACTTATATAGCGCCTATTCTCGGCTAGAGACCAAGCTCTAAGCGCTTTACAATCCACACCTGTTTACACAATGGGCTGCCTACCTGGGTAGTGCCGACTGAAGAGCTGCCAGCTGGCGCTTCATTCAGTCGTTTCCCGTGTCACCCAGTCAGTATCGTTCAATATCGTTCACTCAGTTTTTTCCTTACTTCCTTCATTCTTTCCATTTTTCACGCAGGGTGCATGTTATGTGTGTAACGTGTCATCCATACCAACGGCCAAACTGGCCTTCTCTTCCGAAAGTTGGTGATGGGATTTGACGTGTGTGCAAGATGTTATGCGTGCGTTCACACACACGGAACCTCGGTTTATAGTCTCATTCGAAGGACTGTGTGTGGAAATGGAGTCAGAACCATGTTAACTGTAACTCCGAGGGAAAAAATAAACCCTGTACCGAAACGTCCCGGCGGAGGTTCGATCCTGCAACTCCAGGATCACCAAGATTACGAGTCCGTCGCTCTACCAACTGAGCTATTCCGGCTCAGTTATCATCAATGAGGACAAGCACGATGCTGAGGATGACGCTACAGCGTTCCATCCTAGTCTGTGACTACATGACAGGACTCCTGGCGCCAACCAGGCCCGGGAGATACAGACAAATGCATGTTTCTCGGTCAGGAAATTTGAGCAACGCTTTTAGAGATCCATTTGTTAAGTGGATCAAACTCGACTATGTAATTCCTTCAGCCTTCCTATTCGAATCTGGAGCATATTAAACTCTGGAACAAAAGAAACAAAAAAGAAAGAAGAAAAAGGAAAGAGAAACAAATGAAAAAGATAAAGAAAGAGAAAGAAGAGAAACAAACCATACGCACAGAATGCCTGTGACTGGATTCGAACCCACAACCGCCGCCCAACCCACAGCCTGGAACGCTGACTCACTGCGCCATGTTGGTTTGGTTATTCGGTAAATTTGATGTTTATCAGTGTCTTTGATTGTGATTTTGATATGTAACGATTCTGATACGACTGAGGATTCACAGTGATGAAGATAATCATCATTGCATTTTGGCTGGTTCGATCCAGGTGGGACAATGACAAACTTTCCTTTGTCAGCGATAAAGATAATCATCATTGTATTTTGGCTGGTCTGATCCAGGTGTGATAATGACAAGCTCTCCTTTGTCAGCGATGAAGATAATCATCATTGCATTTTGGCTGGTTCGATCCAGGTGGAGCAATACAAGTTTTCCTTTGTCAGCGATGAAGATAATCATCGTTGCATTTTGGCTGGCTCGATCCAGGTGTGTGATAATGAAAAGCTTTCCTTTGTCAGCGATGAAGATAACCATCATTGCATTTTGGCTGGTTCGATCCAGGTGGGACAATGACAAGCTCTCCTTTGTCAGCGATGAAGATCATCATTGTATTTTGGCTGGTTCGATCCAGGTGGGACAATGACAAGCTCTCCTTTGTCTGTTTTCCTTTGCGATGAAGATAATCATCATTGCATTTTGGCTGGTTCGATCCAGGTGGGACAATGACAAGCTCTCCTTTGTCAGCGATGAAGATAATCATCATTGCATTTTGGCTGGTTCGATCCAGGTGGGACAATGACAAGCTCCCCTTTGTCAGCGATGAAGATAATCATCATTGCATTTTGGCTGGTTCGATCCAGGTGGGACAATGACAAGCTCTCCTTTGTCAGCGATGAAGATAATCATCATTGCATTTTGGCTGGTTCGATCCAGGTGGGACAATGACAAGCTCTCCTTTGTCAGCGATGAAGATAATCATCATTGTATTTTGGCTGGTTCGATCCAGGTGGGACAATGACAAGCTCTCCTTTGTCAGCGATGAAGATAATCATCATTGCATTTTGGCTGGTTCGATCCAGGTGTGATAATGAAAAGCTTTCCTTGTGTCAGCGATGAAGATAATCATCATTGCATTTTGGCTGGTTCGATCCAGGTGGGACAATGACAAGCTTTTCTTTATATTAAGTTTTGACTATCCCCTCCTTCCCTCTTCCCCCCCCCCCCCCCCCCTCTGTCTCTCTTCTCTCTCTCCTCCTCCCTCCTTCAATGTCTGTCCGCCTGTCCGTCCGTCCGTCTGCCTACCTGCCTGCCTGCCTGCCTCTCTGTCTGTCTGTCTCTCTGTGTCACACACACACACACACACACACACACACACACACACACACACACACACACACACACACACACACACATTTTTCTTCTTGCATTTTTTCTTTTTAAATAGAGGGAAAGGGGAGAGGGGGGTTAAAGGGGTGGGTGGGTAAACGGGGCAGACCAAAGGGGAGAGGGGTGGGTTGGGGAAGGAAAAGGAGATTGAAGCGACGCTTCACACACATCTCATGTCTGAACTGCCCAGAGGAATAACTACAATATAACTCTCTGCTTGTTCGGTTTTGTTTTCACATTTGTTTAGCTATTTATCTCATTTACTTACTTACTTACTTATTGTTTGTGCATGTATTTCATATTTGTTTATTTCTCTGTTTTTTTTTTTTTTTTTTTCATTTCTTTATCTATTTTTTTCCGTTATTCACCATTCGGGAAGCAATTATATCTAAAAAAAAAAAAAAAGACAGCGTTACAGCAAGGGCAGTTGAGTGTGCAGTTTGAGTCACGCTCCGTCGACGCCTAATGCATGGCGCCAATTAAACCGCGGATCAATACTGCCTCAAAACAGCACAGCACGGGCCTTCTTTTTTAATTTGAACAAGTCGCCCAGCCTTTTCAGTATAACTCTCTGTCTCTGTCTCATTTTTTGTCTGTCTGTCTGTCTGTCTGTCTGTCTCTGTCTTTCTATTTGTCTTTGTCTGTCTCTGTCTGTCTGTCTGTCTGTCTGTCTGTCTGTCTGTCTCTGTCTGTCTGTCTGCCTTTCTGTCTGTCTTGCTGGCTGTCTGTCTGTCTCTCATTGGGTTTTCTTTTAGCATTTTTTTTTTATATGTCTGCAGTTTGACTTGGCACCCTTCTGCATGCAAATATACATACATAAATACGTTAATACATACTCACATAGATACATACACATGCATACATACATACATACATACATACATACATACATACATACAAACATGCATGCACGCATAATTATGTACATACATGAATACAAGCATACAGAGATACACACATACTAATACACACTCATACAAACATACACAGGCTAGAGACATACATACTATATACATACATACATAACTATATGCATACAAACATACATACACAAATGTACACATACTTATATGCAAACATACATGCATACATACAGGTCTTCTAATCTCATTAATGCTGACAGGGTTTCTTCACTTCCAGTTTTCGTTTTGTAGGGGTATGTTCATCCATATTTGCAAATTTTAGCAGAAGAAAGTTACATACTTTGCTCATGCAGGGAACTGTTTGCAAGTAATCAGTATGTGTGTGTGTGTGTGTGTGTGTGTGTGTGTGTGTGCGTGCGTGCGTGCGTGCGCGCGCGCGCGCGCGTGTGTGTGTGTGCTCGAGAGCTAACTCGCGCGTGTGTGTTTGCTGTCACAGTCTCTGTGCCACGTCTACTCCAGTAGCGTTACCCCCAACGCCGATCATCGCAGCTCTCTCTCTCTCTGTCTCTGTCTCTCTCTGTCTCTCTTTTCTCTCTCTCTCTCTCTCTCTCTCTCTCTGGGGGGGGCGTTTGCAAGATGGCGACTTGTCAACACGGTAATAGTTGAGCTCGATGTTACAATTGGAAATTTAAACTGTTTGGTGACTTTCAGCACACTTTGACTGTGGTATCCTGATATATTTATCGGGTGAAGGTAAAGAAGCATCAAAATGATAGACGTGAATACCTGGCGAGCCCGAATTGGACGTTTTTTTTTTCGGTCACAAAAGTCTAGATTAAAACATGTGTTTGTGAGCGGTGACACAGACAGGGACAAGGAAGTGACATTGAGTGATCTCCTCTTGGCGATGGCGGTGTGTTTACTTTCTGTGACAATGTTTCAGAGTGTGGTTAGGAATGTGAAAGTACTGTTGTGTGATAACCCAATGAATGATTTAGCAATGAGTGTTTCACACATTCACCAAGGAACAGTCTTTCAGGTTGACACGATGGACAACTTTCCAAAGGAGAACAGTCAACAACATCAGATGGAGTTACACGTTGTGCTCGCAGTGTGTGTTGCAGCACATGTGTGGCACACGTTGAAACGACTTCTCGTCAGTGGAGACGTTGAGCCGAACCCGGGGCCTGATCAAAAAAATCAAGAACAAGAAGGTAATGATCCAAACCTTGCCGATAAGATCAATCAAATTCTAAAACGCCATTGAAGTACAGAACACGAAAATGGAACAGCACACTGTGAAAATGAATGAACACGCTGCAAGGGTGAATGCTGACCTGACAGACATTAAAGGTGCGTTGAAGAGAGTGGATGAAAGGTGCGAAGCGATAAGTCAGCGTTGTGATAGTTTACAGATAGAAATCAAAGACTATCAGCAACAGTGCAAGAACTCGTGGATGGATTAAATGTCGTGTCAGCAGATGTGGCAGCAACAAAATGTGAAACTAGTCATCTTTCAGAGACAGTAAAAAATCTGGAAAATCAAGTCAGCAGTATGAATGAAGAAATCGATCGGTTAGAATCTTTTTCGCGCCGTGAAAACCTTCGATTTTACGGTATTCCTGAGAGCGACCATGAAAATGACACGAAATGTGCCAGTGCAGTGATCAACGCACTGAATAAAGTCAGTGGTGACAGGAAGTGGACTGAAGACGATCTGATCAGAGCGCACCGTGTTGGACAGACAAGACACGGCGCACCGAAAGTGATGATCGCAAAATTCCGCAACTGGACTGACAAATTGTTTATTATTAGGGACAGATCATTCAGGCGGAACCTAGAAAACATTGGCATACGTGTTGCCAATGACCTGACACGTCAGCAAGCAGCCCTCGTTGCACGTGCAAAGCAGGAAGGTCAGGCAGCCTACTTCGTGAAGGGGAGGATGGTGATTGGCCCGAGGCGACCCGACCCACGCACGTACGCGGAGGTCACAGCGGAGGGAATGATGACGGCAGTATCGACAGCGGGTACGGCGGTCTCGCGGGCGGTGCACTCATCTTCGATGACGACGACGATGGCAGCGACGACAGGGGTAATGACGGTGACTTCAGGGGTGCCGGATGCGACGAACGAGCGATGTGGTGATGTGTGCGGTGCCGAGCGGGGCCGTCGTGCCAATGTCATTGAACTCCGAGGGATTCCCCTAGTGATCATGTGATTCAGCCAGCCAGTCAGCGGCCTGTTCTGAAGGAAGCCAGTCCTCACTGTGTTGCCAGCAGGGGTGGGAGCAGGGTTGGTGGGGGTTTTAAACCGGGGTGCACGTGGAAGTGACAATGATCGTAGAGAGTCGAGAGGTGGGACAGTTCAGGGTAACATGCAAACATTCCTACGCGGAAGGGACAGTGATAACACATCCCGTTCAAGCAAAGGAGCCTGCGATCTAGCCACAGCCAGAAATAGGACAACGCGCGACCACAGGCACAGGAAATAACATTTCTTAATTACAATGTAGAAAATCTGTTCTATAAAATGCATGATGTTTCCTTTCTACAGTTTATAAATAAATTTGATTTTGTTTGTCTGACTGAGACGTTTATTGGACCACAGTTTGATTTGAGTAATGTTTTTTTCCGGGTTTTTTGAAATTCAGTTCCCCAGCAAAAAAAACTGTCAGTACATGGACGATGCTCAGGTGGTGTTTTAGTGCTTATTAAAAAACAAATATGAAAAGCATGTTGAACGGATAAATGTAGATTTCAATAATTTCATAATAATATAAAATTGATAAAGAGTTACTAGATGTTGATAAAAATGTAATGTTTATAGCATGCTATGTCCCTCCTGAGAGTTCACCAGCATATGATAACAGTAACCTGAAAGATGGAATCCTTGCCATGGAAGACCAGTTGTTTTGTCATTCTGAGTTTGAAAAACAAGATGTGTATATAATGATGTGTGGCGATTTTAATGCCAGAACTGGGGTGTGAGCAGACACGAATAGAGACCTTAGATAATTTTACGTTTGGTTTTGTTGTTGATGATGATGATGATGATGATTATGGCGATTTATCTAAGAGTCGTTCTTCAAAAGATTCAGTAATTAACAATTTTGGGCAATCACTGTTGGACTTGTGTTTTCTCTTTAACTTAAAAATAGTCAACGGTTCGTGTAATAGTGATGATGAGGGTGAATTTACATTTGTAGCGCCACAAGGCTAGTGTCGTTGACTATTTTATTTTGTCAGAGGATTTGCTTCCCTTTTGCGATTTGTTTGTAAATAATTGCTTCTTTTCTTTGGCACCTCCCAGTTCAGCTGACATGGAAACATGGAGGAAACCATGATGTACAAGAATCATCAGAAAAGTCAGATGACCCGACAGAAGAGAGGATAGTTTGGTCGGATGACTTCAAAGACACATTTATACATGAAGTAAGTTCCAAACACTTCAAGGAACACATTGATCATGCTTGTGATAAGATTGAAGAGGATATTGATAACTCTTTGAACATATTTACAATGGCTTTATACAGCGGCTAGTTGTCTTATTAGAACTACGAGTCCTAAAAAATCAAAAGCCAACGAGTGGTTCGATAAGGAATGTAAAGAACAAAGAACGTTAGTAGAACGTCTGTTAAAGAGTTTCCAAAGAGCGAGGACTAAAACATACAGGAAACAGCAGAAAGAACTCTATGTAAAGGAGAGAACAATATATACTGATCTTTAAACGGGATAAGAAGAGGAAATTTGATGAAGTTAGACTTGCAAAGTTAACAAACGCTATCAATGAACCAAAATTATTCTGGAAAACAATGAAGCTTATAAACAGAAACAAAGTTTATAATGACATTGGCATCAAACAGTGGCAGGATCACTTTTTTAGCGTATTCAATGACTGTGATGACATAGACAATATGGATGGAGAGGATAGTTTATATTTTGAGAATGAAGATCAAGAACATCAAGAGCCTTTCTTTAACGACTATATAACGAAGGAGGAAATTAAGAATGGCATTAGAAACTTGAAATGTGGAAAGAGTGCTGGTCCAGACAAGATTGTGAGTGAAATGCTAAAACATGCTGCTGACAGTATCATTGATTATCTCGAAATTTTGTTCAACAGACTTTTTTATTCTGGTTATTTTCCAAGGGAATGGTCCAAATCTGTAATTGTTCCGATTTTCAAAAAAGGGGATGCCAATAATCCAGACAATTATCGAGGGTAGCCTTGACTAGTGCTGTGAGCAAAGTTTATACTTCCATTTTAAATAAAAGATTAAGTGCATGGGCCGAACGGGAAGAAAAAATTATTGAAGAGCAGGCAGGGTTTAGAAAAGATTATAGTACTATGGATCACATATTTACCTTATATGCACTGGTTCAAAAATACCTATTAAGTAACAAAATTGTACGTTGCTTTTATTGACTTCCGGAAGGCTTTCGATACAGTTAATAGAAATATTTTTTGGGGGATACTACTAAAAAGTCTGGTGTGCAAGGTAAATTGTAGGTCATTAAAGGGAATTTATAGTTCAGTTATAGCCTGTGTAAGAGACAAAAGCTTATACTCTGATTTTTTCCATTGTCCACAAGGCGTGAAGCAAGGGTGTTTACTGAGTCCGCTAATGTTTTCCTTTTTCATTAATGAACTGGCGCTTGAAATAAATAAGAAGGGAAGACATGGAATACAGTTAATACCTGATGCTGCAGAAGTTTTCCTTTTATTATTTGCAGACGATGTAATCCTTTTATCAGACACGGTGGTTGGATTACAGAATCAGTTAAATGCATTAAAAGAAGAAACTGACAGACTTAAGTTAGTTATTAATAGATAAGACGAAGATTATAGTTTTTCAGAAAGGGAGGTTTTCTAGCAGCTCGGGAAAAGTGGTGGTTTGGGAATTTAGAAGTGTTGGTAACCATAGCTATAAATACCTAGGTTTAATTTTTACAACAAAACTAAATATGAGCAAGGGATGGTTAGAAATGTGTAGAAAAGGCAGAAAGGGAGTGATTGAAATTTTAAGATCACTAAGAAAGTTAAGATGTATTGACCCTACCATCTTTTGGAAGCTGTTTGATACACAAGTGGAACCAATGCTAACTTATGGTGCCGAAATATGGGGCTTTTTCGAGAATCAATTCATGGAAAAAGTACACACACTAGCAATAAAGCGTTTCTTGAATATCCCTATACATGGTTCTAACAAAATGGTATATGGAGAAACTGGCAGGTACCCTCTGCAGATACGCGCAAAAATTAAATGTATCAGGTATTGGCTTCGTCTTGTTAAACTCCCATCATCCAGGATTAGTAGGCAGGCATATACAATGTTATTAAATCAACACGAAAGTGGAAGACAAAATTGGGTTTTTCAAGTAAAGAAATTTCTATTCGAAAATGGTTTTGGTTTTGTTTGGAACAACCAGGGCGTCGAGGACGACAAAACGTTTTTATTTGGAATTTAAAGAGCGTCTGATCTCATCCTATCAGCAAGTTTGGCATTCCGAGATGAAAAAATAACGAAAAGTATACATGGTTTTTACAGTTTAATAGTGATTTACAGCCTGAAAAATATCTACTAACAATTACACGAAAATGGCACAGGGATTCAATGGCACGATTCCGTACCAGGACACTTGGTCTTGACGCAAGTCAACATTGGTATATAACTGAAACCCGAACTGCTATTAGGTGTCCGGTATGCAAAGAAAATGATAGAGAGGATGAATTCCACTTTTTTCTTTTGTTGTAAAGAATATAAAGACATACGAGAGAAATATGATGTTTTTAGAAACACCGTTTGCAAGGAGGCGTAACTTGGTCGCTTTGCTACAAACAGATAAAACAGAATATATAAGGTCCATGGCAATGTTTATTGCCGAAGCAGTTAGTAGGCGCAAGAAAAAACTTGACATTGCAGCCTAAAACAAACAAAAATAAAAACAGAAAGTACAAAAAAAACAAAAAAAAGTAAAATAATGTATGGCTGTTTTTTCAGCGATTATATCTTCCCAGTTGGTTTGGAGGCCTGTTGGTCGCCCTTGATGTTGCTTAGGGCCAGGAGCCTTTCGTTCAGTTATGTCATTGTCATATATATATATATATACATATATACACACTTATATATATAAATTCCAAAGAAGATTTCTTTTTCAAACAAACATTAACGACAATCACTCTTAAGAAAAGACTAAGTATTATCAAAACCAACCAACAAAAAGAGAGAAATGTACAATGAAACAGAAATTCAAGGATATGGGGAGAATGAAAAGCACAATCGGTAATCAATGCCAAATAAACAGCAACATGTATAAATCAAGCAATGATATGAGAGTAATAACGAATATAATCAATGTATTGTGAATGTTCTTTTCACACACTAAGCATTCAAAATGAAACAACTGATAATTTTTTAAACTAGTTCAGCGCAGCCACTCACTCTCACTTATTCAAGAGAAAAGAACCCTAAGAATGCTGAAGAAGCAACACAATTCCCAAGTAAGGATAGAAACAGAAATAATCAGAGATAACCGAAGGTAATGAAACCAAAGCCCCCAAAGGAAGAAAGAACTAGGCCCTCCTATCTCCAGAAACTGTACAAAAGGAGATACCCCGTTACTGGAGATGGGAAAGAAAGTAGACAAAAACAGTCATACAACAAAACAATACAACACAACTCATTGTTCGAAAGGAAAGTCTGTGACATGACCTATCACTTCTAACTGGGGCAATTATAGGGGCACAAAAACAAATCCTACCACTAAGGCGATTTTGAATTCAATAGCAGAAGAAAATTTAACTACGGGGTCACCAGATGTTAAGCTGCTGATACACGAGCCTTTCGTCCGTACAGTTGAGACGAAACATTTGAACTTGTGCGGTCCGACCAGTCAGTGTCAACGGACGGAGTGCTTCACGATAGTTTTAAAACCTTCGAGTTTGATCCCACATGCCACTTCAAAGGACTGTACAATTGAATACGAAGCTTTTTTCTCGAATATTTAGATTCTTATAATTTTTTCAGTTGACATTCCAAAGTACATCATGGCCTTTGCACGATTCAATCAAATGTTTGGTCTCCGAATCGGGACAGTCTGACCACCTTGCCGGACGACACCATTTTTCTCTTGTGCCGTGGGTGTTGGCTCAATGCTGAGCGTTGATTGGTTAGAGGATATTAACTGTCCGTTTCGAATAGATCACGGTGTGTCTCAAACGGTCGGGTTTTAACTGGATGCCGAAGCCCATTTGAGATGCACGTTTACTATGACAGACGCTACGTTTGGGATCGGGTTCGACTGGTAGGCTACTTCCGAAGCGTACGGGCGGGGAGGCTCGTGTGTCAGCTGCTTTACGGATGGTGTGCGGTGCGTGTTTTGCTGTCTGACTCTCGCTCTCAAAAAGTTTAAATGCATGTAATAACTATTCCCTACACACACACCCACACCATACGCACATGGACAGCCAGGCAACACAGGAGTTTATTTTTTTTTTCTTTATATGCTGCCTGAACCATCAAAATATACATTAATGTGAACTGGTACAAAAACAGTAAATGCCACTACATAACATATAGATCAAGATATCAATACACAGGAAACTTCAACCATCCGATATCAGCATATTATATTACTTAATATAACTCACAGATCTTGCTGGCGCCGTCCACAGTGTCCCACAAATACAGTTAACACACTTGGCTACACAGTGCCCAAGCCACAGTCTATAGCATTAAAAGAAGACACAGGAGAAGAAGCAGGATGTCCACTCGGCAAGCACAGCCGCTCAAATACGACGATATTTGAATCTAAAAAGTGCACAATTCACAAAGCACACACAAAAAAAAAATCATGTTCAACTACCAGAAGAAGAAAAGAACCAGGATCGCCATACGTCAAGCAGGGCCGCTCACGAGCCATGACGACTTGAATATTTGCACCCATGCCGCTCATTCCGATCCCCCCCCCAACCCCCCACTTCAGAGCCCGCCCCGGCACCGGCAATCCACAGGGAGCAGTCAATGTCAAGTCGTGAAAAACTGAACCATCGCAGGAGACACTGTAATGCCGCCGAGTCACTTCGGTGGTGTTCAGTAGCGCCTGTTCTGGTCTAAGATACGCAGGACACCACCTACTTAGCCCCATACTCGACAATAATTTCATAATCGCAGAGCCGGAGTGTTCGTTTAGCTAGCATAGAGATTTAGGTCCACTGATTCGGATTTATCAATAAAACATGTCATCTCTCTCTCTCTCTCTCTCTCTCTCTCTCCTCTCTCTCTGAGTGAGTTCATGATCAAGCTGCAGACAAGACGCATTTTTTGAAACGATCCCGATCTTTTGTTTATTTTGTATTGTTTATTTGGTTTTGGACCCTGTGACGTCTACAATATGGATACGAAGGATAAAACTGAACATGAGGAACCAAATCTACAAATAATTTTGGAAAATCAAAGAATAGAATACGAAAAATCTCTGGGTAAAGTTTTGGATGATCGACTTGGCACAGTGACTCAGCAAGTTTCATTCGATTTGGACAAGGTCACGCGTGAACTCAAGACCGAGTTTCACGAGCTTCCAAGCAAAACGCACAGGCTAAAACAAACCGTTGCCACATCAGTGGATGAGATCAGCAAAACAAAACACTACGTGACTCAGCTGGAAGTGAAATTGAAACAGGCAATTGCAACACTGGATGAAAAGAGAAAAATTAGAAATAAAGTGTTTACCCTACACTTTAGAAGGGTGGCTTAGTGTGACATGTCTATCCAGTGTGTTTTAACTGTTCCTAGTATCGTAACTACTTCTCACACACGCAAACACATGAACACGCACACAGTGCAACTCACCCTTCAGTAGCTGGGACGGCGTGGGTGGTCAGTCTGCGACACTCTGTCCAGGCCGTTCGCCCATGTCAGAGGGTCAAGCAGTTGATGGTGTGACCAGGGGAAGGCTATGAATGCCACGTCTGGTCTGTCAGGTAGTTGGCTGGGCGCGGAGACTGGTTGCAGTCCGCACCCGGGTCAACAGTTGATGTAGTCTCAGGGCGACGCCTCACGTCACTCGCTGCTTGGCGTAGGGACGGGCGTCGGCTCTAGTACACTGTAGAGGCTGGTGAAGGCTTCTCTAAGTCGGAAGCTGAGCTTGAGGAGATGTGGACTCACCAGGAGTTGCAAGTCGACTGTGCCCAGCTTAATCTTCGCCCTGTCATCTGCTGATAAGTGAGCACCTTCCGGTTCCGGTAGTGTAGTGAACCGGGTGCATATGCTCACTGTGTGCGTCACTACACTCCCCCCGACTTTATGAAGAAAGTTTTAGCGAGTGTAGTTTCCCTCACAAGAGCCCAGGTCTGGCTGGCATCCGCATGTCCCTAACAGCCATAGAGGCGCAGAGTGTTGTCGGCAGACAGGTCCAATAGCTCCTCCACAGACATTGACAGCATCGGTGCAGCACACTCGGCCACATGGACGAGCTGGTTGGGTGCAGACCACTGGAATGGAAATATGTAGCATCTGTCTCCAGCAGGATACGGTCCCCGGTCCATCCCACCTGGTGCTTTAGCCTGGTCCCGGTTAAAGGACTCGGCCAGCCAGGTAAACCCAAAATGGACATTGGGGAACGCCACCGCCCACTGGTCACGGACGTTCTCGTCCCCCATGAAGCAGTGCACTTAGACACGCTGCTCCCGGGGCACTCCCATCCGGACCAGGCACAGCGTTTGGAGGTAGGCCTCCGCCCCAGCATCTCCAGCATCCCTCAGCAATGTAGCACGAGAACATGGTGGGGGTGAAACCAAGGGCAGAATCCTGCGGAGATTCACAGCCTGCTGGGACCGAGGTCTCAATTGGTATGCTGTGATCGAGTCCAATCTCGCCCCACAGCAGCCACCCGTGGCGATGAGACAAGTTCCCGCAGCTTAAAAAGGACTTGCTCCATATCTCGACCAGCCAGTTTTGCACAATGCTTTGGGTGCAGCCCAACCACTACCACCATATCCTTAGGGTACCGGGCGAGATCCCAGAGGAGGGGTAGGAGACAGGATCACAGAAGGAGGCACAAGTTCCTACCAACCGGACCCGTTTTTCCATCCTCACAAAGGTCCCATTCAGCACAGCCTGTAGGTTGGAGTCCAGCGGGAGTCGCATGGACCGGATAGTTCTATCCAGGTGGGAAATGCGCATCAAATGCCCGCGGGAACTGGGTGTCGGGTATCATGGCTGCTTGGGCAGGCTCAAAGGCCTCTGGCGTCGGATAGTGTTCCCGCCAGTACTCACTCTCCTGGTGGTCCATCCGCGCCACCAGAAGCAGCACCACCCTCCAATGGACTAACACGGCTGGCGATTCTACGGGTACAACTGGAAGGTAGTCGGCACCGGCTCCCCAATGTACTGACAGAAAGCTGTCATAGCCTCCCGCTGCCCATCCGAGATGCGTGCATCTTTTCAGGGTGGACAGGAGACGCTGCATGTTGAGGAACTGAACCAAGTCCTCCCAGCGACCAGACGACATAATCAGCCAGTCCATGGTCCTGCAGCAATGCCCTCCTACGCCACTTCAGCACATTTTCTGACGTTGGGGACAGCCTTTCATTGAAAAACTCCGGGAAGGTGATGCATGAAGGCATGCACCTTCAGGTCCCCTACTGGCTCCTCACAGCCCGGCACCAAACACTCCTCCTCCCGAGACTCAACTGGCCCGAGTGTGACTGGCTACAGGGACGTCCTCCCTCGGCTCGACTGAAAGGAGTAAAGGTGGCACTGGGAATAGCCTTAGGCTTTTTAGCCTGTCTCCTCCTCCTCCTCCTCTGGTCAAAGCCGAGAAGTGTTCTCCTGCCTCTTCACTCACAGTCCTCCAGAAAGTATGGGAGGTGAATGCAGGTCCACTTTCTGCTGGGCCAGCTTTAGGAACCTTGCCCAGAGCCTCCCGATGTGTTGAGGCTGCCTGCTTGCGAGGCACTCTAGACTTCGGAGGTCCCCGCTCCAGAACACCACTTCCCTGGGAGGAGACTGTACTTTTGGCCTCAACTCCCATGACAGATCTTACCACACCAGGCAGCAGCCGCTCCAAGGATGAGGAAGAGTTCTGGATAGCGTAGTCTGGTGTTTCCTGGGAAACAGTCTTCATGGGCGACCCCCCGTGGGGAGAGCAACCCAGGAATACCTTCCCCAGTGTCCATTACGCTTAATATGTCTGAATGCTCCTACTCCCCCCCCCGGGATGGCTCATCCCTCATGGAGGCCCGCTCGATACGGCATTCCAAATTGGGGTCAGTCAGCAAGCAGATGTCAAGCGCGATCCCCCCCCCCCCCCCCCCCCCCCCTCCCCCCAATTGTTTCTGAAGCTGGCTTGGACTTGCCTGGGCGGCCAGACCGCGAAGTGACAGGTGCCACAAGTTCTGTGATCCACTGATCACTCTGCAGCTGGTACGTCTGTATCGCCCTGGCAAACTTCTTCAGCCACTTTTTGGAGTAAGGGTCACCCCGCTGCTTGGCGACAGCGACCATCCGGAGCAAGCATGTTTCACATTCACTCTCTCGGACACCTCCTTAGTAAGCCAGAGGTCCTGCACCAACTGATCGGTATATGGGGGAACAGCCGACCTGCCGCTGAGAACTTAGCAGCGCGCTCCAGGGCATTGGGTTTGCCGATGGCCATCCTGAAACAGAACTCCTGACTAATAAGTTCACTGCCTGCAAGCTCTGCACTTGTACTTGTCATATCAAGTGCGTCAGTGGCGGTGACGTTGACACACGATCCGTCCATGGTACCACTCCCGGCAGTAGTCGCTTTGGATCATGAAAAGTCCGCCCCACTGCTTCTTGCAGACGCGCAGTTAACTTCCTGATCCTCATCCTCCAGCACTTCTTCTTCCTCTTCCGGATGTGACTTGAACCGCTGGATCCATGCAGGCAGTTTCCGATCTCTGCATGGCATCAGCCGGTCATGGTTCGTCACGAAGACCGAGTTCCGGAGTTTGACTTGATACAGGTAGGCAGACAGCTTCCTCAAGATGATCCCCGGACCTTTCCAGGGCGAACAGAGTTTCCTGCATTTACCCTTCACAACTGCAGTGTCCAAGAGATAGACAACATCACCTTTGGCATATGGTCTCAACCAGGATCTTGAGATCATAATTTCTTTTCATGTTCCAAAGGGATGTCTTCAAATTCTCTTGCAGCTGTGTGGGGCATCCTGCAAGGACTGGAACCAAGTGGGACACGTACTCATCCTCACTCTCAAACCTCTGGCTGGGAACAGGGAACATCAGCTGTGCTGGTATGTTCACTTCCTTCCCCAACATCAACATGTTTGGAGTAAAACCAGTTTGCACGGTTTACAGAGGACCGGATAGCGCCAGCTATCTGCTGCACGTGTTCGTTCGTCCCACTTGTTCTGCGCTTTCCCCAAGGAAGCATCGTATGGCATCCATCAACGTACGGTTGTACCACTCCACCTGACCATTCGACGCAGGACGATATGGCGTTGTTCGGGCCTTGTGAATTTTGAAAGCTTGGCACAAGCCTCGAACAGCTTGCTTTCAAAATTGCGTCCCTGGTCTGAGAACAGCTGGAACGGGCAACCCGAAAAGGAGAAAGAAAGAGAGAAGAAACTATCCACTGCCCAGCTTCTTTTGCTGTTGTCTCGGCCTTTTGAGAGGAATAGGCACGCACTCCACCACTTGGTGAATTGGTCCACCATCATGAGGCAGTGCTCATTTCATCCCATGTGCTGTCCTGGGCAGGGGCCAATGAGTCAATATGGACACATTCCATGGGCCCCTGCACCTGCATGGTACTCCGTCAATGGGGACTTTCCCATACCGCTTGTTCTCTTTTTTGTTGCGACTGCAAACGTCACAGGACAGCACATAGGCCTCGACATCGTGAGCTAAAGTAAACTAAACTAGAATTTACTCCTTCAGTCTAGCTTTAGTGCTCGCCACGCCTTGGTGTGCTGCTGATGGAGGCAGGTCATGATGCATTGTATTGCTTGTTCCAGGAGGGAAGCGGGAACTACCAACTCCAAGTCCTTAGAATCCGGCTTGCACCGCTGAATAGCAAGCCTTTCTTAAGCAGGAACATCTCTCTGTTCAGCCAGTGGTACTTACTGCACTTGGCGAAGCTGAGAAGAGTTCCCCTTCATTGGGTTTTGTCCCCCTTTGAAGGTATTGGAGAACCAGGTGTAAATCCTTATCTTTCCGCTGTGCTTGTCCGGAGTTTCCTGAAACCGTAAGCCCCCAGCACGAAGGGATCTCTGAGGTAGCCTCTTGTGCTAGTCGCACATTGCAGGTTCCTCAGCGGCTGCACTGTCCCACCCAGAAACTTTCTGTCTCAAAGCTACGCCATCAGTGCTGCCAGTTTGCAAAGTTCAGTGAGACTGGCATAGAACTTTCCTGCATTGCTTGTTTTCAGGCAGTGAGGCTTTGGACTGATCCCGAGGACCGTAACAGTACTTGTGCTGCGTCAACCACCCTCCTTGTAACCTTGAGACGCCCCGGGCTTTTCCACCCAAGTGTGGAAACCAAGGATTGGCCAATCAGACAAAGTACGACTTCAGCGTTCAGCGTAAGGGAGTGTCAGAAAACTGGCAGGTGCACTCCTTCCTTCGAGTGTGCCAGAAAAACTGTCAGGCCCCTTTAGAGCCAGAAAACTTACAGGTTCACCTGTGGGTGACCAGAGACTGGCACTGGGCACTCTCTGCACCAGACTGGCAGGGATTGTCCGGACATCCCAGAGAACTGGCAGACACAGAGCCCGAACGCCCTTCAGGTGCAACCCCCGTGTGCACCCGGGAAACTGGCATGCGTTCCCCCTTTTGGGACCGCACGAGATTTGGGCAACATGTCATGCTTGCTGGCGCATGGGCAAGCAAGAGTTTAGGAACGCGCAAAGGAATTTTGCCCACTGTCATGCGCATCCCATCTGTCAGAAGGAGGGGTACACGGCCATCATGACTGGTAAACCCCATGGTACCCCTCCGTATAGAAGGTACACGGTCATGATGACTGGAAAAAAAACCCCATGGCACCCCTTCCGTGACTCCGCGAGAGAGGTCCCCCCACAGTAGCTACTGTAGGTCCATCCAGATGGCTCCCTTTTTCCCTCAGGAGACAAAACTGTCAGGCTTCCTTCCGTCAGGCCCGGGCTTCGTCCATAGCCTGAATGAACTCCCCCCACTTTTCGTCTGCTCTCTCCTGCAGTATTTGCAACCCCCACAAGGCAGACTTTCAGGCTGAATGCCAGCCATGAAAGATGGACAAGGGGTCAAAGCATCAGGAATTCTTGACAGCGCATCTGCGTTCTGATGCTTTGCCCTAAAACCCGATGTTTGACAATCATATGGAACTGGGAAAGTCCTCCATCCATCGGGCCAACTGTCCCTGTGGGTGTGTTTAAACAGCAGGAGCCATGTAAGACTTGAGTGGTCGGTCCTGAACGGTAAAAGTCCTACCTAATAGGTAGTACTTGAACTGCCTTGTAAACCTCACGATACTCAACAGTTCCTTCCGGGTTGTACAGTACCTCTGTTCGGGAGTGAGGGCGAAACTGCTGTACGCAATCACTCGCTCCTCACCTTCTTGAATCTGACTCAGAACCGCCCCGATTGCCAAATCACTAGCATCCGTATCCAATACAAATGGATCCATGCCATTTGGACAGGGGGTTCTGTCAACGCTCGACAGAGGTTATCAAAAAGAATACAGCTTTTCCTCATCCCAGAAGAACTTGTTCTTTCCTGTGAGGTTATACAAAGGCTGCGCCAATGCTGCAAAAATCTGGAATGAACATGCGATTGGTAATTAGCGAAGCCAAGAAACCGTTCCACATCCTTTGAAGATTTTGGAATGGGCCAAGCCACAGTATGAATGTCCGGTCAGACATAGAAATTTGATTTTTGCTAACCATCCAACCCAGAAACTCAACTTCAGTCTGGAAGAAAAGGCACTTCTTTGGCTTGAGCTTCAAACCATGCTGTCGAAACCTTTGCAGCGCCTCCCTCAAGTTTCTGCAAATGATCTTCAAAGCTGTTCCCTAACACCAAAATGTCGTCCAGGAAAGCGAGCACAGTCTTCCATGTCAGACCTCTCAGGATAAGGTTTACCACGCGTGAGAATGTGGCTGGCGCATTGGTGAGCCCCCAAATCCCATCCGAACATGTGTTCAAACAGACCGTACTTGGTCAAGAAGGCAGTTTTTTCCTGTCAGCTTCTTTGACTCTCACTTGCCAGTACGCATTGTTGGCATCCAGCTTTGAAAAACATGTGCTCCCCGACAGAGTATCAAGACAGTCTTCTACCAGTGGTAACGGGGAAAGTATCCTTGACTGTGACATCATTTAGGGCTCGGTAATCGATGCACCAGCGAACTGATCCGTCTTTTTTCCGGATGAGTACTGGCGCTGACACCCACTCCGACACTGACTCCTGAATGACACAGCCTTAAGCATTTTTTGTAAATGTGCCTCCTCCTCTCTCCTGCAATATAGCAGGCGGCGTATGGCGCACTTCTCTGCTTATGGGCTTGGCATCACCAGTGTCAATTGAGTGCTCGATACCGGTGAAGTTCCCTAAATCGAACTCATCTGCAGCAACACATCCTGATAATCACACAGGAGCTTAATCAACTCCATCATCTGATTCTCTGTCAGGTGTGTGCTGGAGTCACTAGCCAATTTCTGCAGATGCTCGGGTACTTGGTCCTTCGAGGGTGTTGCTTATCCCCCACACGTACCGTTCTCTGCAGCTTGCTTCCCCCCTTACCACTTGATCACAGCCTCTACTTTCAGAGGAAGAGTTCTGCTGTACCGGATCCAGTATCTCCTGCACTTCAAATGCATTGGCTAACAGCTCCCCCTCCTGACAGTATGGTACCTGTCACTGGGGTTTACCAGGCAAAGGATTGGATTGTCCCCCGGACCGCCGCACCCGTCCTCGGGATTAAGAGCTCAGAGCCCAATGAGGATTCAGTGTAGTAGTCCTGAAGGACTTTATCCAATCTGCCAGTTATCCTCATGACTGTGTTGGGTGGTACCATGACTTTATGGGCAGCTGTAACCCTGGCTATGGTTGGTGGTCCTTGACCAAAACTCATGTCTAAAGGGATGATTTCTTCCCCGATCACACAGTTTCAGCCCTGATGTCATGGATCATCCCCCAATGATGCAGAAGATCATGTCCTAACAGCATCTCATCAGCAATCGGAGCCACATACAGCCCTCTCTGAAGGTTGGCTGGCCAATCTTCAGGGGTACAGATGTGGTGACAAAACCCTTCAGAGTGGAACCCTGGTCTGCCATTTGCATCACCACTTCTTTCAGCTTTCTTGGTTTCTTAGAAAGCCTATCAAACACGGAAGTAGAGACAATGGTGATTTCTGCTCCAGAGTCCACCCTGGCCTTAACCAGAATGTCAACTACCATGATGTGCACTCTGGAAGAGCCTGGACAAACCCGATTAATTCGTATGATTTTCAGGCTGTCGGCTGATTGCTTCCGATGAACTCTCTCTCTCTAAATTGCCCTAGGGATGTTCGGACCAGTTGCAGTCTGTGTCTGTTAGGGAACCCTGTGGATCATCAGAATTGCTAGGCTCTAACTTGGACTGCTCAGGCTTTTGGGTAGCCGAGTCTTTTGACTCGGCTGTTCCCGGGTGAGATGAGGAGCGTCACGCCCTTGAAGTGACGACCCTCCAGCCAATGCTTTTAGGGAACTCAAACTTAAAAAAATTCCTGGCCCTTTTGTATTTCCGGCTCAGAGAATCGGCCATCATCTCTCCAAGCCTTAGGCGTTTTAAAGCCCTTTTTTTTGCCTTTTTGCCCTCTGGTTCCTTCTTTTTGCAGCCATTGTTTATATCGCTGACAATCCTTCTTCAGGTGGCCCTTCTGTTGACAGAAGTAGCATTTTATCCGGGAGTCCTGGGTGGCGGTAGTTGTTGGTTTCTGGGGAAGAAGAAGTTTCCTTATTTTCCAACTTCGAGAGCTGCAGCGTGAGCCTATCTATGGCCTTCTGCAGTCCCTCAAATTTTTCCCTGGTGACAGGTGAAATTGTGCCTACCTGTCCTACCCGAGGATCTTCCAGGGGCCTGCGCCTTCTGTCGCCTGCTGCTTGAGAGGTATGCTGGAACTGTTTGATTTTGTTCACAGCGTCCTCAATGGACTGGGGGTTCCTCCATACTGACAAAACTTTCCTGCCTCCTTGTCCAAACTCCCTAGGCAGAATTTATGATGGCTTCCTCTCTGACATGCTTCTCAGGCAGATCATGGGTATGCTGACGTTGCTAGCGTAAGCACCTATCAGCCCAATCATCCAACGATTCCCCTGCGTTCTGGTGGGCCTGTTGGAAACGCATCCTGGCATCCCCATATATTCCTTCACCCCCAAACTGAGCTGCAAGCTTTCCCATCAACTGATGGTATGAAAACTCACCGCCCAGCTGGGTAAGTGTAGTGAAGAAATCCAGGGCTTTCCCTTCAAGGCACCAACCTAAGTAGTCCCTACTCTCCATTTCTGACCAGCAGAGAACTACCCGGTAACTGTCAAACTTTTGTTGGTGTGACGGACCGTTTCCCGTCGGTCACAAATTTTCATGCAACCGTGCTAGCTGGAAGGTAGTCCTCCGGAAACCGGTTGAAAAGTTTACCTGACTGCTACTCACCTGCGCACCGTTTAAAGCCGGGTGAGCTGAACCGGTTAGGCAGTCTCTGCAGTGATTCCGGCTCCGCAGCATTCCAGAAGGCCGGAGAGGGACCCAGCTTTTTTTTTGTGGCAGTCAGGTATTTATCATTCAATATTTATTTGTTAGCAAACCGAAACCGTATTCCCGTTTAGGAGCGACTGAAACTTCCTCAGCGCACTTGTGAAGGTTTGGTTTAGAAAAGGAAGGTATTTGCTGTGTTCTGTTGTCCTATGACTGGATAGGGTAACAAAACGAAAATGCTGTCGGAAAAATGACATGAAGTGATTGTTAAAGGAAGTGGTCTTCAGAAAAAAAAAAGATTTTGTTTATTCTGTGACTTAATTGTTTATGATGAACTTCATGATGAAAAAAAAGGTTTGATATGTGGTTTGCGAGAAGAGGGAGAGTTTTTGATGCTATGGATAATAAGCTCCCAGAGTGAGCGACAGAGACTTGAAAAATATATATGTTAGTTTTGATTTTGATGTGGATGAGTATTTAATTCACTCTTGATATGAATATTGAATAGTTGGGTGTTGGTAAACAAGAGTGTGTGGAAATCTCTTTCCTTTACATGTATTGAAATAGTTGAAATCTTTGGAAAAAAAATATTCCTTTAAAATCTGGTGATTGTATGAATTGAAATGAACATTCTTGTTATTATACAAGAAAAAGAGATGAACATTTGTGACACGGCGAAAGACATTTATAGTTTGATGAAAGTAATCATTAAGTGTGTGTAATGAATTGTATTCATGGTTTATGAAGAGGGTCTAAGTGGGAATCTTTCCCCAGTTTGGAAAACTAGACTCTGAAAGGTTTATATTGAAGTCCTTTACTGTGTAGTGCTATGATTCCGGAAAAGGAAATGATGTGTTATTATTCCGGAAAAAGGAATATTGCAGTATTTGATGTTTGTCTCAAGTTCTAGTGGAATATGATGTGGCTAATGAATATGAATATAGTCGTGATTGCAATGAGTAGTAGCCATGATAATCAAGGTAGTTAATCAGTTTCCCCCAGGTAGAGATGTGTTCCCTGGACTGAGGGGGACTGGCTGTTACTGTGTGAGGGTCAGGGGTTCGTAGATGTGACTACCCCTTCTCCACCGTGTGACGGGTGTGGAGAGGTCGGCCTGACTGCCGACAATCTACCCTACCTGCCACTGCGCCCGGGACCGACTACCCACTGAGCCAGTTGGGCTGGAGACGCCGCTGCTGCCAAGCCAGAGCGCCGCTCCCGAAGTTTTTGAACCAGCGACCTGTTGGCGAGGCCGTCGCTGCGTTCTGTGCTTCTGTCTGTGTGTGTGTGAGCCACAGCTCCTGTGTGACACTGTCACCCTGTCGCCGGCGGCAGAGACGCCGTGAGTGCTAGTGTTTTTTTTCTTTGAGCCACAGCTCTGACGTTCTGCAAGTTCCGTGTCAGACTTGACGCTGTAGACGTTGTCGTCTTCATCTTCGTCGTCTCGTCGTCTTCGTCATCTTCGTCGTTCCGTCGTGTCGTCGTCGCCGCCTTCATCGTCGTTGGACCACCAGCAGCGACAATAGCGAATTATTTATAAATATATTTTGTGTCGTGCGCCCTGTTTGGCGTATTTGAAATATTAATATATACATATAGTTTGTGTGTACGCCTTGTGGTTGGCGTGCCAACTATTGATGTTATTGCATTTATTATATGTTTGTCTGATGGCTCAGGCAGCATAAAACAGAAAAAGTGTTGTTCTGTTGCCTGGCTGTCAATGTTCGGGTGAGTGGTGTGTGTGAATGTGATTTGGAAAAGTCGTGCATGCATCCATAATTTTTTGTGTGCGAGTCAGACAGTCAGACACCTGCAGACACCACCCATTCTATCCGTAACAATTGGAAAGACTGCCAATTAGCCTTTCCATCGAACTGAAGATTTTTTTGGCAGCATCCTGGGGTCTCCTCTTGGTTCAGAGATAGGGGCTACAACAGGGTCCTCTTCACTACCACCAGGGTAAGAGAGGCATATACTCCCCAACCTAAGCTTCACCTCGGCGGTAGGGACGACAGTGCTGATGATTATCACCTGCCCGGGCATGCCTACAGGTTTGACTCGGAGGGGAGGGATGTCTCACCTGAGTCACCACCCGCTGCTGCCACCGTCCACACCCGTCGCCACTCCGCTCGTGATCCCACCAGCTCTGGTCGCCCCAGTCATACCTTCGGCTTCTTACATCTTTCTCTGCCGGTGACCTGGATCAAACTGGACTGGGGGGGACCCCATCAGGATCCAGATACCCCGGTCACTCCCATAGCACTCACGGTATCGGCTATCCGGCAAATCCTTTTCGAGGTGTAAATGCCTGGAACCTTTCATGAATGCTTGCCGTGGGCACAACAAAGGCTCATATGATCCCACAGGTCCATGGCTACCGGGAAACAGATGAGGACCCGGAGGTGGACCGCTGGCAAGTACCTCTACCTCCATCCTCTGATCCAGAAACAGGGGTATGTCTCTCCACCCAATTTTCCCATGCCCCAACTGTTCGGACTCTTGGATGGAAAAGCTCTGATTCAATGTGTCGTGAGTCAGACAGGGTGGGGACAAGGCCCTGGACACTTTACAGGGTATTCGGGAATGGGCTGAAATGGCTTGGGGCGACTGGTCTGCCGGTCTCATTCTTTACGGTGACTACACTAGTCGCCACTGACCCTTCAGTGCTTCCTTCCTGATCCCCAAAGTTAGTGAGTGAGAGGAGGTCTTGACTCACTTCTTCGTGTAACACGGACATCAAAATGGGTAAGGTTAGTCTTCCCTCCCTCTCTCTTATCCTCACTAACTGATCAGCCCTCTTAGGCCCTATCCCTGGCAGCATCTGACTGAGCTGCAACGCAGTGGCTAAGTTAATATTTAAAGCCATTGGGGGAGTGACTGTATATGCTAGAGTTCTTTCACTCTAGTACTGGTTTTACCCACCACCTTCCAATACTAAACTGCAGGGGTTGACACAGTAACTAATTGTATGCTGTTTTCTGTGTTAAATTAATGCTTGGTGCTGAGCAGTAACACAATTTCGATAACTAGGTCAACACTAGGTCACAGTGAATGCATGCACAACTAAGCTACGGGTAATCCCACTTCTGACACCATTAAAGTCTTTACCCTACACTTTAGAAGGGTGGCTTAGTGTGACATGTCTATCCAATGTTTTAACTCTTCCTATTATCGTAACTACTTCTCACACACACACAAACACATGAACACGCACACAGTGCAAACTCACCCTTCAGTAGCTGGGATGGCGAGTGGTGGTCAGTCTGCGACACACACTGTCCAGGCCGTTCGCCTGTGTCAGAGGGTCAAGCATTTGATGGTGTGACCACAGGAAGGCTATGAATGCCACGTCTAGTCTGTCAGGTAGTTGGCTGGGTGCGGAGACTGGCTGCAGTCCGCACCCGGGTCAACAGTTGGTGTAGTCTCAGGGCGACGCCTCACGTCACTCGCTGCTTGGCGTAGGGACGGGCGTCGGCTCTAGTACACTGTAGAGGCTGGTGAAGGCTTCTCAAAGTCGGGAGCTGAGCTTGAGGAGATGTGGACTCACCAGGGTTGCAAGTCGACTGTCCAGCTTAGTCTTCGCCCTGTCATCTGCTGATAAGTGAGCACTGCTCATGCGAGGTGCATCTTCCGGTTCTGGTAGTGAACCGGGTGCGTATGCGCACTGCGTGCGTCACTACAGAAATGTTCTCAGAGGTGACAACCTGCGATTTTTCAATGTGCCCCAGCTCTCCTCCACTGGATTACACGAAGAATGTGTCAAATCTGTTTTAAGTGTGTTAGAGGGATCAGTGACTGGGAAACTTGGACCCCAGATCACACATTATACATGTGCGCAATGCTTGGGACGCTACAATGATTCCGATGGTCGCCCCCCGCCCATGATGGTAAAATTTGCCCACTGGTCTGACAGAATGTCAGTTCTGAGCGAGGGCAGGGTGGCACTTCGGAAGAAAAATGTGACGGTAGCTGCAGACCTCACGGACCGGCAAAGAGAGACGGTGCAGCAGTATCAGCGCCAGGGTTTCCATGCCTACTACCGTGGTGACAGACTGGTGGTGGAGGAGCAGAATCAACAGTGCTACCCACGCCCGCCATGGAAACGAGGCCTGGTGAGCCACGACACCTGCTACAGGAAACAGCAGCTATGGTGGCAACAACTACAGCGACTACAGAAGCAGCAATTACGCTGGCGACAGCAGCAACGACTCCCGCTACTTCTGGAGGAATGACAGACGCTTACACTGTGATAACACCCGCATTGAAAACCACGCATCCAATGTTGACAGTGAGTTCACGGACGTGAGACAGTGTGATGAGTTCAATGGTTTTCAAAACTGGCAATACAACTTCCAACCGTACCTTTACCCAAATTCGATGTATCATTTTCCGCCTTTGACGACAGCACGGAAGTCTAATAGTAATGTTCAGCAGAACATTAACAACACCCGTCACACTGTTAAAACTCAGGGTACGACAGAGAATGACATGACAGATCAATGTGAAGACACAGACCACGTTGTGTACGATACAAACGGTGATACTTGCACAGACAAAAGTGAAGAGAGGGACTCAAGTCAAGTTGAAATCAGCACAGAAAAAGAACAGAACAATGCCGACATGGACAGTGTGACAGGAGAGAACTCATATCTTGTTGAAGTCGGTATAGAGAAAGTTCAGAATTATGTCACTTCAGACACTAAGGGGGTGATGAGTGATCTGAATTGTGTTGAAACACAGTACGAAAGATTTACGAAATGACTGTGAGGAAATGAACTTAACAAAGAGAGGGATAATCGGAAATCTTACAGATGACAGTGCATGTGTGTTACATAGTACCGACAGTGTAGCCAACATGACAGGGGGAAAAAGGGACTAAACACAGCTGACCTTCACACAGAGTCAGAGACTGCTGATAGTGAGGGAATCAATGAGTCCACGTATAATCTGATCACCGACTTCACTGACATACACAGATCTGAATCTGAACCTCAACATATAATACATAACCCAGACGATGACAAATCGACGGCACCGCCGACGGCCAAGGACACTAAAACGATTGCAAATAAACCAAACAATAAGGCTGACTCTGCCAACCCACAAACACTGAACAGGGGGATGGTAACAAAAACACACAAAGAAGTGTGAGAGACGCAGTTCTACGGGCAAAGCTTCACAGCCTGCAACCAGGTCGAGAAGCGCCTCCTGCACCAACTCTGCCTCCAAACGGCAAAGTACCATTCATGAAGAGGCAGGTGGGAAATGTCATTCAGGCCAGCTTATAGGGACACGGCCGGAGCCATGTCACGAAAACCATAAAGTTCGTAACTTGTAATATTGATGGTCTTTCCCGTGTGTGTTGACCATGAAATACGCTCTTGTTTTAGAAGACTGAGTTTTGTTTTACTCGTTGAAACTTTTTTCCACCCATTTTCCTGATCACTTATTTCCGAATTATGACACTTTATGGTACCAGGTATCAAACTGTCCGATGGCATTACAGCAAGCTAGGTTATCGGGAGGTTTTTAGCGCTCCTTGTCAAGAAACAGTTTTCACAGTACGTTGAGCAAGTGACTGAATACGATAATTATAATTGTGTTGAAACTGTCCAAGATATTTTTTGGCACAGACACACCAGTGATGCTAATCGGTGCGTGTATACCTCCTAGCTCTTCTGATTATTACCGCAACACGGATTTATCTATGGTATTGCGATGATAGAGAACAATGCGTAATGGACTTGTTTGAATCTTTTCGAAATGTGCCTTTTCTCTTGATAGGGATTTCAATGCACGCACTGGAGGGTTGAATGGGGAAAGAAGGGGATGATGATCTGAGTGAAAGTGTGCCACTAAAAGATGACGACGAACGGGAATTAAGCCGTACTACAACAAAAGATAAAGTGATAAATGATTTTCTTAATTGTTTATTGAATGTTTGTGGCTGTTTTGATCTTTTTATTTTGAATGGCGCTGTCAAGAATGATACGGATTTTGGTCATTTTACATATGTGTCTCCAGCGAATGAATGTATATTATTGACTACGCTATTGTGTCACGATGTTTGTTGAAATATTGTGTTTCACTGAATGTTCGTCCCAAAATGAATCAAAACACATGCCTGTTGAAGTTGTGTTTAACTCACAGGTTAATGTTGATGAGGAAACAAACGTAAAAGCCAGCAGTTTTAAGCTTGAAAAAAAAAATGTCTGGGACCAAAACAAATTTGAAGATTTTAAGAAGAATATTACACCTAATGAATTTAAAAGCAGTTTAGGGACAGCATCCTCTTTAATGAATACTGACATTATCGAAGCTCGACAGATATTTAACGAAGCGTTGCTCAGTGCTTGTCTATGTATTAAGAAAACAATAAAAGTAGGAAAAGGAATATCAGACCCATGGTTCGACCAAGAATATAGTCAATGCAGAAAGGAAGTTAGATGTGATTTGATACAGTATACAGACATGGGGGATGATGATGTTTTAAGAACTGCATATACAAGAAAACGAAGAGAAGAGATGATAAAGAGCTCTGGAGGATTAAAAAGAAAAATCACCGTACATCAACATTGGAGGTGTATTACATGCAAATATTTTTTTGATACTTTTTAAAAATTTCTCTCTCATTCTCTCTCCCATTCCACAGTCCTTCTTTCTCTCTTTTCCATTCTCTCATCAACATGATCTTTCTCTTTGCTGTACATTTCCGGATGCAAATTACCACATATTTTTGTTATTAATCATATTTGTACATATTTGACAATACCGTTGTAAATAATCCGTGAAACATTAGAAAGGAGTTATCTTTTTTCAGTTTGAATGGATTTGAGTGGGAGTTCAATGTATGCCGAGGAAAGGTTTTTTGTTGTTGTTGAATATACGCACACACATACACAAACAAACAAAAAATCACTAAGCACAATCCTCTGAGTTTAGCAACTACAAGCACATAATGGCAAACACAAACACACCAGCTCACTCCACTCACACCCCTTCCCTTCCCCACCCAGCCACACACCCACTTTCTCTTTTCTTCTGATTTAATGATACACATGCACATATTAAATCCCGGTATCTTATGATTTTGATTATCAATTTTCAAATAATACTTCATAATTGATCCAGTTAGTGTTAAATTTTAGAAGATTGAATTATACAGTTGCTGTGTATTTTTCAAAGATTATATCTTCTCTTTAGTATTTTTAGAAATACTGTTATTCAAGGCTTACATTTGTTTATTTTACAGCTAAAAATGTAGTGTTTTGCTATCAGTATTATAAGATCGAATGTTGTATCAGTTGTGGAATTGTCATCTGCTCCAAATATCATTGTGTTTTTCAGTCAGAAACAGATAATTCGCTATAAAACACTTTCCTTTTATTAATTCTTGCAATGATTTCCAGAATTCATTGACATGTATGCATCTCCAGAACATATATTCAATGCTGTCTTTTTCCTCTTCACAGAAACTACAGTTATAACTTTCTACTATTCCCATTTCTTTCAGAGCTACCATAGTTTTCAATTATTCGATACACTATTCTCATTTGCATCCATGTTAGCTTAATATCCTTAATTTGATGAATTTTTTCTGAAGCATTTCTTCCAAGGTATCGTCTATTCAGCTTCTCCGTCCATTTTGCACAACAATTTGGTTCCCAGTTATCTTTTGCTATAACTCTGTAATAAGTTTTGGAACCTTTCTACAGAATAGATTTTCTTTAGTGCTGTGTTGACTTCTGCTTCAATGTTATCTTTTATCTCATTCTCAAACCCTTGATCTCTGATGTATTCTTTAATGGATAATATGCATCCACCATAAGATAGGAAATCTATTTTAATGTTATACTTTGTTCTGAATTCCTCATGGGATAGTGAATCTCATTAACTTTGAAAAAATCAGATACTCTAAATACATTTCTGTTGTTCCAGTTTTTGTGTTTTGTCAGTTTATTTCCTATTTTGATATGTTCATTGTAAAGAATTGGTTCTGCAAGTAGTTCTCTAGCATTTTCTGGTTTTATTTTGTGTAGTAGAACTGCTTATACATGAATACAAGTTTCCAGAAAACATTATCTTGAGTGCTGATGCACAGATGAATTGAAGAGTACTTCTCAATGTTCTCAATAATTGGGTATGAAAAAATCAACATGTCTCTCCATCTGTGTGTTGTTTGTCTCAGTCTTTTATATCCATGTAATTTTAATGCAGTTATGAGAGCATTTATGTCAGGTAGATTCAACCCACCATGATGTACATCTTTAATAACTGTTTTTCGACTGATTCTATCTTTTATTCCATACAAACCAGTAACAAAAGTCTTGTAATTCTTTAACAAATGTGTCAGGTGGATTTGGAAGCATCGAACATAGGCAAGTCACTTTTGACAGAATTAATGATTTTAAGACAGCAATTCTTCCTAAAGGAGTAATGATTCTCTTCAGCCAAATTTTAAATAGTGCCTTCACTTCTATCATTCTATCTTTGTAGTTTCTTTTTTCCATGTATGTTAAGTCCTGAGTAAACCAAATTCCTAATATTTTGAATTCTTTTGGATTCCAGATCATCTTTAAATGTTCCCTTTATCTTATTTCACTATGCTTTTGTCTTCCAAGCAAAATTACTTGTGTTTTCTCTTTGTTTAAGAATAAAACTGATGATGTTTTCCCAAACCTATCAAGAATCTCGATAGATTTTTCAAATGATTTCTTATTTCTTGTGTTCATCAGTTGGGTGTCATCGGCAAATTGTGATATCTTGTGCTCTTTCTCCCCGATATGTATACCTTCACTACTTTTTTCTTCTTTGATCATTATGGATAATAAATCTGCACATAATACGAAGATATATGGTGACATTGGATCTCCTTGCCCACAACCCCTTTCTATTGAGAACCATGATGATGTTTGCCAATTTACGATAACGGTAGACTTAATGTTTTTGTAGAATACTTCTATCCATTTAGATATATCTTTACCTAAACCCACAGCCTCTAGCACTGCACTTTGTGCATAAAATCCCAATCTAACGAGTCGAACGCCTTTTCGAGAAGTCTAAATTAATTAGCATCCATGAGATATCTTTTTATGTTGAGATGGTGTATTATGTCATAAATTAACCTAATGTTACTACCTATGCATCTGTTTGGGACAAATCCTGTCTGGTCTTCACTAATCAGTGATGGAAGAACTTTTTTAAATTCTATTAACAATACAAGTGGAGCCAATTTTGTATATAAGGTTTAAAAGTGAAATAGGTCTCCAGTTTTTTTTTTTTTTACATATTCTTTTGGTTTTCCATCTTTGGGTATACAAATTATAATACCTTCTTTTGGGTGTTTGATAGTTCGCCTTCTCTGAAACTTTCATTCAGAGCTCGGGTTACGAGCACACCAATTTGTTTCCAATTACATGCAAATGTTAATAATCCGACAGGATTTTGGAATAAGTTGCTATCTCGTATTTTCTTAAAAAAAAAAAAAAAAAAAAAAAAAAAAGAAAAAAGCAGTGGTACACACATTTTTTCTCAAGCATTTCAGTCAATTTTGACAACGTTTCAAATGCTGTGAACAGTGAAGGTAATGAAGATAATGGCCAGTGTGACCGAGGATGACGGTCAACACGTGAACACAGATTCTCTTGAGTCAGATATAACAGAGAATGAAGTTTGTGCTGCCGTGCGTTCGTTAAAAAATGGCAAGGCATCACGTTCTCATGGCATCAGAGGCGAAGTGTTTAAAAATTCTATCACCATAATTGCCCCTTTTTTAGTTGCATTATATAATGTAATGTTTACCTCAGGAACTTATCCGTTACAGTGGTTTGAAGCCTTTGTACAGCCTCTCTTCAAAACAGGTGATCGGAACTTACCTGATAATTATCGCGGTGTTTCGTTATTGAATGTCTACAGCAAGCTATACAGTCATAAATGAAAGATTATCAAAATGGATTGAACACAATAATGTAATAAACGATTGTCAAGCAGGCTTCAGAAAAAATACAGCACTGTTGATCATATTTTTACGTTGTTTGCCATGGTGCAGAAACAATTATTTATACACAAAAAAATTATATGTTGGTTTTATAGATTTTAGAAAAGCTTTTGATTCTGTCGCTCGCTCGAAGTTATGGGCCGTCCTGAAGAAAAGGAGTATTCGACGGAAAATGTAACAGGCTATAACTAGTATTTTTAACATTGTAAAAGCAAAAGTCAGAGTTGAAGGTGATCTGACCGAAGCATACACATGCCCCGTTGGCTTAAAACAGGGAGAAAAACGCAATCCTGTCCTGTTTTCTCTGTTCATAAATGAATTGGCGGAAGAAATCATCCAAAGAGGAAGACATGGAATTCAGCTTACTCCTGGTTTTTTGGAAATTCTTATTCTTATGTTTTGCGATAATATTATTCTAGTTTTTGATTCGACCACAGCTTGCAAACCCCATTCAATGTGTTGCATGACATGACAGGAAGGCTTGGTTTAATCGTGAATTCAGAGAAGTCAAATGTTGTCATCTTCAGAAATGGCGGTTATGTCTTTGAACATGAAGTATGGTATTATGGGCGGAATAAAGTATCGGTTGTTAATATGTATAAATATCTTGGTGTCATTCTGTCGACTAGGCTGTCATTTACTCACTGTTTGCATGATTTATCGAGTCGTGCGAAAAAAAAAAAGGGGTCATTAACATTAATTTTAAGTTGCTTTGGTCATTCGGAGAAAAATCTCCAGTCATATTCTTTAAACTTTTGATGCTCAGATTCAGCTTATGCTTAGTTATGGAGCCGAAGTTTGGGACATCATAGGAAATCTTTTTATAGTAGAAAAAGTGCACTTGTTCTCACTAAAAAGATTTTTAAATGTCAACATAAGAACTCCTAATGTTATGTTACGGTGAGTTAGGATGGTTTCTACTTTATGTAAACTTGCACCTCAAAAGTGTTCGATACTGGTTAAGAATTTTGAAGATACCATTTCATCGTTTGCCTCACAAGTCGTATAGAATGTTACTGCATTTTCATAATAACAACAAGAATACATAGTCAACAGCAATTTGTTTCTTCTCGTACAAATATGGATATGGAGGGGTTTGGGAGAATCAGGGGGCTGAGGATGAGAAGGCATTTTTGAGATCATTAAAAGACAATGTTATTAATGATTACAAGACGCAATGGTCTCATGACATGGAAGAAAGTGATCGTTTCTTTGTTGTATCGAACGTTCAAGAGTGAATTGATTTTCCCTATTTGAACGTACTTAATCACTTGCAAACAAGAATCAGTTTGATCAGGTTTACGTTAGGTGTCTCACAGCTGAACGCGCACAAGCTACGCTTCCGTAAAAATGTAACGGAAAACGATATGTCATGTCCATTCTGTGTTTCGCAGGTGGAGACCGAAGTTCACTTTGTTTTACATTGTCCGCGGTATCAGGATTTAAGAGAAAAGTATGTTCCTCATAAATACTCTAACCAGCCTTTCGCAGTTCAAACTAACAATGCCTCTGGCATCTGGAAATAAATCACAGATAATTCGACTCGCTATCTATCTTGAAAAAACTTTCAAACTGCACGGTAGTTCACTCGAATGAGTAATGAATTGGAAATGTGCATTGTATAGGTGTGTTTGCATGCACTATTACATAATGTGTAAAGTGTGTTTCTGCAGCGATACAAATTGATTCTGTTTGTAACCACTCCCAATGACATGGGTCTATGGCCTATTCATTAACTTTTTCAGGGAGTTCAGAGTTCTCTCTCTCTCTCTCTCTCTCTCTCTCTCTCTCTCTCTCTCTATCTATATATATCTATATATATCTCTCTCTCTCTGTCTGTCTGTCTCTCTCTCTCTCTCTCTCTCTCTCTCTCTCTCTCTCTCTCTCTCATACTTGTTAAATGTCTATCAATAAAGTCATAAAGAGATGACAAACATTGTTCACATAATCTAGGTTCTAATTCAATTTTTTTAAACCAAGATTGAAAAACTCCATCCAATCTTGGATAAAAAAACAAGGTAAATATTGTTTGTGTGTTTGGTTGCAGACATACTGGAAACTTATTTGTTTCTTTTTTTTTTTCGCACATTTTATTCAGGTAATTTAAGAGCTTACATACGCACAGAAAGACGACAGTGCGCGGAGATTTTCACACGTACATAATAAACATATCTATGCGTGACGTACATAAATCTTGTTGACATGCTGTCAAGAGTACAGGAAAAAATGAACAGCTGTAAAAGTTATCATGCGCTCACACAGAGCAACCAACAGAGCATAAATCAATATTGCAGGGCTCTCTCTCTCTCTCTCTCTCTCTCTCTCTCTCTCTCTCTCTCTCTCTCTCTCTCTCTCTGCGTGTGTGTGTGTGTGTGTGTGTGTGTGTGTAGGTTGTGTGTTGTGTGTGTGTGTGCTTGCGCACGTGTGTGCGTGCGTGTGTGTACGTGCGTGCGTGTGTGCGTGCTTACATGCATACGTGCGAGCGAGCGAGCGAGCGAGCGCGTGTGCGCGCGCGCGCGCGCGCGCGCGTGTGTGTGTGTGTGTGTGTGTGTGTGTGTGTGTGTGTGTGTGTGTGTGTGTGTGACTTTGCGGCAGGAAGCAATATAATTAGAAACTTAAACGAACACTTACCTTGGGAAGTTGAAGTTTGAGTGAGATTCCATGATGTAGTTTACCGGAACAGAGGTATAGGAGGGAGCCAGATTATTCAGTGATTTGAAAACCAGGAGACGAAGTGTTTATGCCACGTTGAAAGCTGACAGTTCTACACGCATGAGCTTGGTCCCAGAAACTCCCATGGGCAGTGACGAAAGTTCCTGGCCATAGATCAGACAGAGCTATTCTTGTTATTATTTGTCGTCACTTTATGTACAATTTAGTTCTCTCTCTCTCTCTCTCTCTCTCTCTCTCTCTCTCTCTCTCTGGTATTATTTGTCCTCACCTTCGTGTACAATTCAGTTCTCTCTCTCTCTCTCTCTCCTCTCAGTTCTCT
>JADBJO010006505.1:68190-85690 GCA_016801955.1 Conus betulinus
TGATTAAACCAAACCACACCAAAACCATACGAACTTAATACAGATTTAATATTGTACGCCCAATTGCATTTACCTAGTTTGGCATTGTTCTAGGGACATTTCATATGCCTGTCTATTCAATCTTGACAATGGAAGTTGAAGGAGTTTTAGCCAATATCTTATGCATTTAATAGTAGTGCGAATGTATAGTGGATATCTTCCTGTTTCACCATAGCACATGTTATTTGAGGAATGAAGAGGTATATATTAAGAGACGTTTCATCATGGCATAAGTATGAACCTTCTCCATTTGCTTATTTTCGTTAATGCCCCCCAAACTTCTCCTGCATAAGTGAGTACGGGCTCAATTTGTGAATCGAATATTTCCAGAATAGTGAACAATCTATTGAGTCTAGTTTTCTAAGTGATCTTAGTATTTCAATGACACTTTTTTTTTTTTTTTTTTTTACTTTTCTTGCAGTTCTTATCCCCATCCCATACTTAGACTTAGTTTTGTAGTAAATAGTAGTCCTAGATACTTATAAGTATTCGTTATTTTAATTACAGAATTCCCATACCACCATTTTTTCCCTTACTGAAAGATGACCTCCCTTCCTGAACACAATTATATTTGTTTTGTCGAGATTAACAGTTAAACTTAGTCTATCTGCTTCATGTTTGAGAGCATTAAGCTGATTTTGCAATCCTATAACTGTATCAGACATTAGTATACGTCATCTGCAAAAAGCAATAGAAAAATTTCTACATCCCCAGGAACTAATTGTATCCCGTGCTTACCCATCCTTGATACTTCTAAAGCTAATTCGTTATATAAGAAGGAAAACAGTTGAGGGCTGAGGAGACATCCTTGTTTCACTCCTCTGGACAAGTAAAAAAACTCAGAATATAAGTGTTTGTCGCGGACACATGCAAGCACTGTTTTCGTAATCCCTCTAAGAGCATCATACATTTTGCCGTTTATGCCAGAATTTCTCAAAACATTCCACAATTTATTTCTATTTATAGAATCAAAGGCCTTCCTAAAGTCTACAAATGCGACATAGAGCTTGGAGTTTTTCATAAGAAACTTTTCTACTATCGTGTATAGAATGAATATGTTGTCAACTGTACTATAACCCCTTCTGAAGCCTCCCTGTTCTTCTATTATCTTATTTTCCTTTTCTGCCCATGCTGAGAGACGTTTATTTAATATACTTGTATAGACCTTTCCAAGAACATCCATTAAAGCTATGCCCCTGTAGTTATCTGGGTTGTTTGCATCACTTTTTTTATGGATAGGAACAATGATAGATCTGGACCAAGCAGTGGGAAACATTCCCTTTTGGAACAGCAGATTAAAAAGTTTTGTGTAAATAGTCAATGATAGGTTCGTTTACCTGTTTAAGCATTTCGTTTATAATCTTATCAGGTCCGGCGCTTTTACCACCTTTTAGATTTTTGAGACATTGTTTGACTTCTTCTTTTGAAATATTATCGTTAAACAAGGGTTCTTGAGTCTGATCGAATATTTCATCAGCTTCATTATCTTCTGTGTGTCACTTCTTCAAAATCGTTAAAGACATGGAAAAAGTGATCGTACCACTGTTGAGTAGAAATATCGTTGTAAATCATTCTTTTCCTGTTGAGAGAGATCTGATAGTAGACCAAAATAGTTTCGGGTCATTTACGGATTTTTAATTTTAATAATTTGGTCTCATTATGATCGTTTTTTTCTTTTTTCTTCCTTAGTTCAATGTATTCCTTTCGTGCCTTTACATAAGCATTCCTACGATCATCTAAATTGGTCTTTGCTCTGCGATGACTCTGAAGAAGGCGTTTGACTTCACTCTTTTTCTTTTTACATTCCACATCGAACCAATCATCCACAGTCTTCTTCTCACTCTCTCCCCGCCATTCTCACCATGCATGCCGCTGCTCCATACAGTGATTTAACAAACAGATCAACACTTTCATTTATGTCGGTATTCATAACACTAGACACTTTTTCCATACATTCTTTGAAGTAATCTGATTCTAACTCATCTTTGTATAACTGGCACTTTTCATCCGACCACACAATCTTCTCTTCCAAGCGTTCGCACTCTCTCTGTTCCATCTTCTCAGCGTATCCACTCTTCCATTTTCAGCTCCACAGGTAGGTGCCATGAGTGCAAGCAATCACCAATGCTAAACATCACAAAAAGATATCAAATCAGGGGAAACAATAAAATAATCGATGACACTTGAACCTTGAGTGGAAATAAAGGTAAATTCTCCATGGGGGTCGCTCATAGAACAACCATTCAGAATATATAGAGATCGAAAAACAAACACATACTTAACAAAGAGTCCCCAAACCTATTTAAAACACCATCTTTAGAACGTCTTTTTTCGTGATATTTACATCAGCATCATATCATCATCATCTATCATCATCATCATCATCATCATCATCATCATCATTAAATACATTCGTCATATTTTCAAATTTGCTTGTTCACACCCAGTTCTTGCGTTAAAATCACCACAAAGCAATAAACAAACATCATCTTTCTCTATTATTGGCAACAAGCATTCTTCCATCTTTTCAATTCCGTCTTTCACTAAATAGTTATTGTAGAATGGACTCCCTTCGGGGGGAATATAGCAAGCAACAACTAACAAATCTTTCGGCAAACCGAATAATATTCTATCTAGTCTGACACAAACTAAATAACAAAATCAGGGAACACATTGCAAAATCAAAGAANTTCTTCCATGTTTGGATAAACGTTTTGCGGGGGCACTAAATTAACAAAATCAGGGAACACATTGCAAAAATCAAAAGAATCACCCACAAAGGTTTCAGTAAAACAAGCAAAGTCAAAAGTACTAACATAATTCATAAAGCATGCATCAATTTATTAAACAGGTTTTCGACATTATAATTCAGAAAAGTGAAACTGCGTATCAGATGGCCGTGCCTGTCCTAGCGGTTTGTTGACCCAGATCGTAGTGTACGGAAATTGTTAGATGGGGAGGAGGGGGAGGGGGGGTGTAACATTATTTGACAGATATGTTCGCATCCCGGACTGCAGTCGATATTGCGCCGACGCTTTACCGCCACGTGCATTGCGTACATTGCTACCCCCTCTCTTTGAACTGTTCCCACCTCCCCTCCCACTCCCACTCCGCTCAGCACTGTCACGGGCTGGTTCGTTTCTCTTTCTGTTTATATCTCGCGAAGAAACTGGGTCATGACAGGTCATGTGGTTGGGAGAAGGGGAATTCCGAATGGCGTTTAATCTGTCAGTAGTGTTGGGACACGCCCCCTTTTGTTTCTCTGGTTGACTACCGGAATCGGCCATGTGCTTTCCTGTGACGACTTCGGAAAAAGGTTCTCGGATCAGGACGTTTTGGACCGATAACTAAGCGACCCTTCACGAAATAGGCGGATTTCCCTTCAAGTCTAGCTTGGGCTTTAATACTAGATTGCCTTTTTGTCAAGTCTGTAGCAACACGAATACCGTTGGCTTCTAATTTCGATCGATAGTCTTTATTTTGTAAAATTGTCAGTTTGTCTCTCCATTCGCGAAATTTTACAATCATTGTCCTTGGTTTTCCAGCACCAACCCGATGAGCACGCACAATATCTTGTGTTGGTGAACTGTTTTAGGTCCTTCCACACTGTTTAATGTATCCACCACTAGTGCAGCACATGTGTCATAGTTTTCACTGTCACTCACATGAGGAATGCCAAACAAACGGAGGTTGTCACGGCGAGAGAATTCTTCCAATTTGTCAATCTCCATGTTTAATTGATTAATTTCTCCTTCATGTCATTAATCTGTTCGGACTGACTTCTCATTGTTGCACTGTTCACTTGACACTCGGAAAATAAATCGTTAATATCCGCTGTCATGTCAGACACTGTCGATGCTAACTGTTTGTTTTCCTGCTCCAGTCGGTTGCACCTGTCGTTTATCTCGTCACAGCGATCTTTAACAGCAGAGAGTTCCGACTTAATAGTAGAGAGGTCGTTTCTAATCAGAGAGGTGTGTTCGTTCATGGTTATTCTTATCTGGGTCATGAGGTCAACAGGAGTGTTGTCAACTGTACTGCCATCACCAACAGATACACCCACCTCTGCGTCACTCACGCTGTGTGACTTACTGGGACTGACAGGACCTGGGTTCGATTCGACGTCGCCACACAGCAAAAGTTTCCACAGTGTGAACACGATGTTGGCAACACACAGCGCAGAGAGAGTTGAGTTGACACACACACACACTGTAGGCTCCAACGAAAATGCTCCTGGGTCTCAATGTAAACAAAGGAGTCACCCGTGACGTCGGTGAGGGTAACAGTGTTAGCTATGGCACTGTCCGTGTTTTTTACATTCCACACGAATGAATCGAAGGATGTAAGCGATGAAACGTTCTCTTTCGCACACACTAGCAATGCCATCACGAAGCCGGCCAAGAAGTACAACACGAGCACGTCGGTCACTGACAAAGCGGTGGCACTGCACCTCACCTCTGAACACATATCCGCCATCTTTGTCGCGCAACGCACAGAATAATGAAAACGCCCTATGCGGGCTCTCCACAAGTTCAAATCGATCATTTTGCTGTATTGCAGGGAGACATGAATGCCACTCAAAAATCACCAAAAATGGCAGAGCTCACTCGAGTACCTGTGTGCTTGCCGCCATTTCCCGATCGCCCCCGAGAGAGAGAGAGAGAGAGAGAGAGAGAGAGAGAGAGAGAGAGAGAATGAGAAGAGAAGAAGAAGAAGAAGAAGAAGAAGAAGAAGAAAGAGGAAAAAAAAGAAAAAGTCAATCCCCCCTCTCCACATCTGAAACCCATGGCCCTCCTCTGCCTGCAAATCTGTACCCCTGACCACTCAACTAGGGCATCTTCCATTGCAGATGTATGCCCTCAGAATCTGTTACAGATACTCTTGCAGCTTCACGAAAAGAAGTGGGAATACACTTGAATGCTATAGTTATATTACAGACAGAGAGACGGGTGGTTGTGTTCGTTTCTGTCTGAATAGAACACAGTTTGAAAATGAAGGAAAGCATGTTGTAAAAAAAAACAAAAATGTGCACGCCTGCAAGCACACCACTTTGAGAAAGTCTTCAAGCTCACTGAGCTTTTTTGGGCGGGTTGGTTTATTTTATTTTTTATTTGTCTGTTGTTGGTTTGTTTTTGTTTGTTTGTTTGTTTGATTTTTTTTTGGGGGGAGGGGGGTCCTTATAAACTTTATGGAGAAATATTTCCTTATTCATGCAAAGGTGTAGCCACTTCTTTTATGCCCCCCCCCCCCCCCCCTCCCAACTGTTCTTTCTTCATCCTTGCCCCTTTCCATTACCCTTTCCCCTCTCCTCGCCTCCTCTCCTTCTCCTAGTTTTTTGGTATCGTGGAAATAAACATCTCCCAAACCTTCCCCAAGTCTCTCCTCCTCCCCCCCCCCCCCCCCTCCCCCAGTTACACACACACACACACACACACACACACACACAATTCAATCTTTTTTGCCAGCACCTTCATGCTATGCCCCCCCTCCCCTCCCTTGTCCATCTCCATCCCTCCCACATACCCTCCATCCCTGCCTCCTTCCCAAGCACGTCACTTGTGCTCTGGGTCCCTTGCCTCTTATTCCACTTCATCGGGCAGGCAGCCCACACGGCATCATCATCACACTAAAAGCATTCGCAGAGACACGATAGTTTTCTTCATGCCAGAGATAGGAAGTGGTCTGCAGCACTCAGTCTACGAGTGTTCCCTGCGAGCTGCTGCTACCGAAGGACGATGCACTGCGTGCGAACGACAAACTACAGCGAGCCAAAGACAACAATTACGAGCGAAGGTGGCGCACACCACTAAATATTGCGTACATGTGCAAAACTATCAAGTGCAAAGTATGAAGTAATACACATAGAGGGAGAAATCATGACGTATGAAGGGCAAAACTTCTACGTGCTACGAGTACAAACTATATAAGCACGTGACACTCGGTGCTAGAGGTCAGTGAAGCACAGAGAACTGCGTGAGGGAGTACGAATTACTCCACAGTTAGTAGGAAACTACTCCATACAGAGTAGACTCTTGATGCTCCAACTATTGTTTTCAAAAGATATTGGCATCAGTGGCAGTTTTCTATCTGACGTTGATCCCACGAAAGTCTCGTTAATTGCATTTACTAGGCCAGTTTTCAATTCGCGCGTAATAATTCCTGTTGAACAAGTAAGTAGTGGGGAAAAAACACGTGGAGATTATCAATTCTTCCATCATTATAGTAATGATTTGGCAAGATTTGAAATGGAAAGAAAAAAAATAAGATGAAGTAAATGGGGAAAACGTATATCACAAATATGAAAACCCCTTTCATGAGGGAAACTATCGCAATCTCTCTCGAAGGTAGATCTATATGTATTGCCTGCTCCGACGTCTTCTCTCGAAGGCAGATCTATATGTATCGCCTGCTCCGAGGCCTTTCGTCCGCTGAATCGGACTCGTCAAAGAGACACGGCTAATCGTGTCTATGCTCTTGGCGTCAGATAGAGACAAACCACAGTCCATAATTCTGTGGTGTTCCGACCGCCAAGGGTTCAAAAAAGAATCCAACAGCACCCTTAAAGCAGCCAGCGAAAGGTAGTAGAATTAAACAAAACGAAAGTGTGGAGAGGAAAAAAAGTTGTTGAAAACTAAAACCATTACGCAAACAGTATAAAATGTAAGGGACAATCCTTGAGCTTATGCTTGAGGATCCATTAAAGGATGCAAGGGAGATCAAAAGATATGGAATAGTCTGAGTGGTCAGCTCTGCTGTTCAATAACCCAAGCATTGTCAGCGGCTAAGAATTGTGCAGTGTTGTGTGTAATAATTCCTGTTTCGCACATATCACTTCACACATCACGCGTTAAAGTTTGTATTATCATAACCTCCATGTGTCACACGTAACAGTTCGAACTATGCACTGTTAATCAGGATCTCAGTTCACTTGCTATGTTATGAGGGCAACGGATTTTGTTTTGATTTTCTTCTGGGACCTGTCAGTATCATCTCAAGCTACTTCTTCCTAAGTTACGCATTCTGACTTGGTGCTAGGGGATAGTAAAGAACCCCAGTGTTGATTGGGTTGAGAGTTCCCATTCAGGGTGGAATGCCCTGCTTGAACCTGATGAGAGTGATTTCCTTGTCAACACCTAAAACCTCAAGTGTTTGTGTGCATGTGGGGCAAATGTCTCATGGCAATTATAAACACAGACATAAGAAATTAGTGTCTGCTTGAAATTTATGCTGGTTCATAGTATTGCAATACCAGCTGGGTAGTTTGGAATCCGATGCGTTACCAAAATAACACAAATTGTTCAAAGTATGATCCGCATACGCCGATTTTGATGCCGCGCGTTCTTACGACGATGAACGTTCGAATAGCATGGCTGTGAACTATACGGTGCCAACAAAGATGTGGATTCGAAGATCGTCAACAGCACAGTTCGAACATTAATTCAAGTTTAATACTTACCTAAAATGATATGTTAAGACGGGAATAAACATTCCAGAAAACAAGGGAAGCTGTCTGCCACAACTCTGGTACCAGCATAACGACAACACGTTAAGATGGGCAGCAACCCATGAGACATTACAAGCTGAAGATAAAATCTTTGATCAGATCATACTGTTTGCTACCCAAGTTCTCTATATGTGTAGGATAAACAAGAAAGTATTGACAGTTTTGATTTCTGACTGATAGAAAAATGATCATTGAAGTAAAAAAAAAAAAATAGCACTTTTACAAAGGTCTTCGCTAGTATTTTTCACTAATGGTATCCATACAAAAAAATGATGGAGACTGATAACGACGAGAAGAAAACTCATTAAGTAAGCAAAACGTCATCATTAATGAAGACATATTGCGCTATACTAGCTTTTTCGTCCATTCACAGGTTATTAACTACTGAACGCCCTGAGTACTGTGTTTTCATCTATACTTCACATTGACCTAGTTCTATCTGACAAAAAGTAACAAATTTGAAATACCCATTACACTGCTTGAAGCTACTACTTGACGTATATACGGGATATTTCAACACATCTAAAGAAATATCCAACAGACACATCAAGTAATAGCTGGATGCTTGACTCAAACGTACATTTTACATCAGGAGAGAACTTTTACAATTAAAACAAATGTAAAGTAGTTGCAAAAAGTTTTTTTTTCTATATTTTGTGAAATTTGTTTGAGTCAGGGAAATGAGAGAAGCAGGAAACTGCCAAGTTTTTATGTTGGGACCCGATGGGAATCGAACCCGCAATCTGTTGACCATGAGCCGAGTGCCCTGACCCCGCTGAGCCATGGACAGACCTAGCTGGCCAATGACAGTTTCTTTAAAACTTTCGTCACGCTGCGTTTCCTCCAGCCAGTATCGATTACACCTTGGCCATCTTCTCAGCCAGAGTTGTCGTTCCTTTAAGGCGAAGTGTATCCGGGTAGGCCTATGCCTGATGGGAGGTCTGGGGACACTATGGACCATCAAAGTGAGGATTCGTTGAGGTGATGTTGGTGCTGACTTTCGTTTTTACGTCTTTCCGCTAAGTGTGGTATTAAGCAGAAAAACCTTGAGGAGGAGGGAGCAGGAGGGAAAGATGGTGGTGGTGGTGGTGGTAGTGGTGGTGGTTGTGGTGGTGATGGTGGGAGGGTAGTATGGGGAGGAGGAAGGAGAAGGGTGGTATTAAAAGTATTTAACAAAAATATGTTGTTCACTCGCGCATTCCAGGAGGGGTTTGCATGTTTTCCTCGTGCCACAAATATGGGCAGTCTACCAATGACGTTGAACATCAAGTTAATACGGTTTTGAGCGAAGCTGCAATTTGAAATAAGAAAACCAGTAGCCTCTAAATCTCAGAGTGCATAGAAGAAGGCCACATATGCTAGTGCGCCTGTGTGTGTGCGTGAGTATGTGTGTGTGCGTGCGTGCGTGCGTGCGTGCGTGTGTGTGTGTGCGCGCGCGCGCGCGCACACACACACACACACACACACACACACACACACACACACACACACACACACACACACACACACACACACACACACACACACACACACACACACACACACGTTGCGAAGAACTAAAATCTTTTTACGGCGTTACGTCAAGAATGCGATTAGGTGTTCTGTGATGTTCACAGATACCAAGTGTTTTTCTTTCTCTCCAACGTTAGCACATGTTATATTAAAGGCATACATTTTTCGCCGGTAGTCTTCATTCAGGAAAGCATTTTTCTATCGACTGAAATTGCGATTGAAGCAACATTCCATTGGTACGGTGTGGTGTCCGTTGAGGTGATCTCAATGTACGAGACTTTTCTGGTCCACTGAAGTAACTGCTGGCACTTCTACCACCACTGGCCTTCACGACGTACAAGCTAATATAAAGTAATTATGTGGTCTTGTTTGAATTGGTTCACTACAAAGCCACGTTTGTTTGGCCCTGTACTTGGATTACGGTGTGCGTGATGAAAATCTGTCCTTGCTCTTTAATTAACCTTTTATTTTATGGTGGATGCATGCGTGTGTGTGTGTGTGTGTGTGTGTGTGTGTGTGTGTGTGTGTGTGTGTGTATGTGTGTGTGTGTGTGTGTGTGTGTGTGTGTGTGTGTGTGCGCGCGCGCGCGAGCATGAAGAATTTTCTTGACACGTAAACATATATTTGTCATCCAGGTAAAACAAACGGGGCAAATGCCAATATGCTACCTTTTTATCATTTGGCGATGGAAAAAACATGAACTGAACTGAACTGACTGAACTGAACTGAACTGAACAGCCAGTACAACTGAAGGTTCCAGAGAAAGAACACGGCCACGGAGATGCACGCTTGTGAGAACACGCTATGGAGCAGCGGCGTTTATGTAATGCTCCCCTGCTGGAGGCTGGTAACCTGGCCGACCTGAGCGATTCAGCATCAGAGAACAAAACATAAACAACGCTGATGCCCTTCATCGTTAGTTGGCATGCCACAGAACGCGTCAGTCTGAAGAAGCCGGGAGTAGTAAGGGTGTTGAGGGCGGGGGGAAAAGGGAGGGAGGGAGAGGGAGATAAGCATTCGAGAGTTTGTGTTTACAGGCCTATTTTCAGTTCCGTTAAAGATATTTTTCGACGGAACCCAAGTCTTTGGTTCTGTGACAAACCTCGACCGATACCAGTGAGCGCTTTTGAAAGACTGTTGCCTTTCTGTATCTCACATCCAGTGATTTTCAAATGGCACACATGTTTTACAGTTTACTCACGTGTTTAACGAACTACTGTCACTCATTGTTTTTGCCTAGTTCAACCTACAAAAGTACTCTCGGCTGACGCTGGGCAAAAACAGAGGATCAGCTGAAAGGAAATCTTGAAAGGGGCTCGGAACAGTGAACAGTGAGTAACGAACAAGTTGCGTTGGGTACGTAACAGCTCAGTGGTAGAGCGCCGGACTCGTAATCTTAGGGGTTGCGGGTTCGAATCTCCGCCGGGCCGTTTCGGTACAGGGGTATTTTTCCCTCGGAGTTTACATTGGTTCTGACTCGATTTCCCATACAGTCCGAATGAGACTATAAACCGAGGTTCCGTGTGTGAACGCACGCATAACATCTTGCACACACGTAAAATCCCATCACCGACTGGGTGTCCGCAGAAGTATCAGCCTGCGGACGCAGAAGAAGAACAACAAGATCCGTAACTTTTGCTCCAGTGATGAAACAATTCCACGCCCGTAGCAAATGCATTCGTTTAGAGTTATGGGTTTGTATCTATGTTATCACTGGAGCAAGATTTTACCTACTTGTTCGTTATACGGTCAGTTGATGTGTCTAGCTTCATTGAACATGCCCTTCCCTACTAGTGAGAGGGGTGGGGAGGTACGTGGGTATATCTGTAGAGAAAGAGCGCCAGGGGTGAGGGGTGAGCGCTGCTGATAGTTATACATTTGTCATGGTGTGGCCAAATAACACTGACCTTTCACCCAACAGCAGAACCTCTTACAGCTGACCACTGGCCAGCTTGACTTTTTGACACGAACTGATAAAAAACAAATTGACTCCAATCCATTTATAAAGGCGTTAATCACTCAACTAACAGAGAGACCGGTTTTGTCGAAATCAGATATCTCGAAACTGATCACTCAGGCTTTGAAGCTTGACATTTTAGTTTTGATGTTTAACTGGTCACCTTAACGTTCAAAACAAAACAATCGTTCACTCATGCACGTTTGGTATCAAAAATTGCCCTTGCTAGGTCAGCGAGTGACCTATCTTTAACTGCCAGCTATTTTCTAATCGTTAAATGCTCAATCATGTTACTGATTCAGATTGTTTACATTCAAAAAGTGTCAATCGCTGTCAGTCAGCTTTCATCAAACATGGATTTTGCTCACATAGGAAACAGCTTTTAAATAATGCACTGGCTCACACGTACGCACATTCCCCCTCCTTCCCCCCTCTCCCTCTTCCCCCCCCCCCCCCCCCCCCCCCCCCCCCCCCCACACACACACACACACACATACACGCACGAATGTACGCACGAACGCGCGGACACACACACACACACACACACACACACACACACACACACACACACACACACTCACTCACTCACTCACGCGCACACGCACGAACACGCGCGCGCGCATGCACACACACACGCAGACACACATACACACGCGCGCGCGCGCGCGCACTCACACACACACATACACACACACACACACACACACACACACACACACACACACACACACACACACACACACACACACAGGAAGTTGCCAAAATGGACAACTATCACAACACACCACATGCCAACTTACCAACTCCTAAAGAAGTGCTCCCTCCTTCGAGCAACCACTTCCCACCGTAAACTGAAACAACACAACACATACACACACAAAGACTCCACTACTCCGCTACTCGAACAATGCCAGAAGAATTTTGGGTCGCTTTGCGTTCACCACAGACCACAATAGCACTGCCACCACCACAACCACCACCGCCACTTCAGTCCAAACTTCCTTTCACCAAAAACCTCCCGAAACTGTGGTTTCATCGATTTTCGCCCCCCCTCTCCTCTTCCAACACTCCCCAGCCTAGGAGCGCTGGCAGCGGAGATACTCATTCCTGGAGTTCAGGCATTTCTAACCTGTTCCACCACTTCCCAGCGCGGCAGCTCACAGCCCAGGCTCAGCTCGCGCACTGGACCCAGCCTAGTATCACTTCTGCCATGTGTGTGTGTGTGTGTGTGTGTGTGTGTGTGTGTGTGAGTTTCTTCCCCCTCCTGGCCGTTGCCGCACCGCCCCTGTAGTTGTGCACGGTTAGGTGCCGCCGCTGTACGTGCGTCTGCCGCCGCAGCTGCTGCTGTTGCTGCTACTGCTGCTAGGATGCCTTGGCTGCTCTGTTATGGTTCATAACTGGCTGCGAAAAGTTTGAATGGCTGAATTTTGGTCAGAGTACAAAGAAACTACTGTTTCATTCCAATGTGAAGGCATGCTTACTATGAGGAACGGAATCACGGAGAACAGCGAAGAAAACCATCCAAGACTGTTCAATGTCAGTGTGAAATCACATTATACTAGGAACCAGCACATGGTGGCAAAAAAAAAACCCCCCAAGAAAACCATTCAAGACTGTTCAATGTCAATGTGAAATCACATTATACTAGGAACCAGCACATGGTGGCAAAAAAAAAACCAAGAAAACCATTCAAGACTGTTCAATGTCAATGTGAACTCACATTATACTAGGAACCAGCACATGGGTGGCAAAAAAAAACAACAGAAAAACCCTTCAAGACTGTTCAATGACAATGTAAATCACATTCTATAAGGAACCAACACATGGGGTAAAACAAAATCAAAGAAAACCATCCAAGACTGTTTAATGTCAATGTGAAATCACATTCTATAAGGAACCAACACATGGGGAAAAAAGAACAAAGGAAACCATTCAAGACTGTTCAATTTCAATATGAAATCACACTCTACTGGGAATCAGCGCATGGGGAAAAAAAAGAACAAAGAAAACCATTCAAGACTGTTCAGTTTCAATGTGGAATCACATTCTTTAAGGAACCAGCACATGGAAAAAAAAACAAAGAAAACCGTTCAAGACTTCAATTCCAACGTGACTACTAAGAACACTATGCAAGACTGCTGAATTCCAGTGTGAGATCAGGCTTACTTTAAGGAACAGGGACGCGCACAACAACGAAGAAAACCACGCAACTGAGTGCAGACAGCCTTCAACAGCTGTCCGAGAAAACTCCTCCACACCCACTGTCCAGACACTGATTAGCAACATCAACTTCCAGCAGAAAGCACACCAATACCAGCCAATGACCAGATCAGGAAAAGAAGATGGAGACGGATCGAAATACTCTGGAAATCATCAGGCCTTAAAAAAAAAACCAGGGCAAGATGAAACGAGGCCGATCAAGACCCCTTGAAGCAGACTCCAGATGAATACACCATGGGACATCTGAAGATGAAGGCTCAGGACAAAGGGCTCTGGTGGATTTGCTAGTCATTCTCCGAGGGGGTTGGGGGTGGTGGGGGGGGGGGCTGACAAACGATGAACATAATGAACTGAAAATTAAACTTTTCAGTGTTGAGCCACGAGCTGACTCAGCCAGCAGCAGAACTGGAATTAGGACCCAAATCAATGTTGAACTGGTTTCAAAGTACTTCGAAAATCAATACATGTGATATGTAGTTTTTGTCTGCATTTAAGATTTTAGTCGAGGGCACGCTTGTAGATACTTTAAAAAAAAAAACCCGACAGATCCCTATAATTTTCATCCGGCTTATCTATTTCCATCTCGTAAGCACGGAGATTATAGCCAAATTTCAACTTGCGTTCGTGTACCCGAGCATTAGATGCTATGTGCAAGTGAATTGTTCAATCCAGATCTCAGGAGAGAAGATATCGACTTTGATTTCTTCCTGTCCAGTTACTTGCGGGGCCCAAATCGTGCCACATTGTTTGAGAAATCAAATGTAAATATACAGCTTCGTGTCTGTGATGTCCAGTCTTCTGTATGGTTCAGAACTAAAAACTCAAGGTGTCTTGAAACGTTCGGGTCAAATCAGTGGAGAATATTACAAATTTTGCCAAAACAAATAGAAATTTAAAATTGAAAACCACGAAGTCTTCAAATGTTAACGCCTAAATCAGTGAAGACTACCACAAGCCAAATTCAGGTCTATAAATGGACGTAATGAGACAAAAGGCTGCGATTCTTTTCTCTCTTAGTGCGAAATTCACATGCAAAATTTATATTGTTTCTTTCGGTCTGCGTGTTTTCTTTTTCACTTTGAAATTTGTAATTAAGAATAAACAAACAATGTTTGTCTGCAAATTCTTACAAAGAACCTATTTTTCAGCTCCCAATTCCAGTTCAGCCTATTCAGTTGTCAGAGTTTTATTAGAAGCTCTTGAGGCCGGTAGTGCAAGAATATTACAATCGACGTTTTCGTAATAAAATTCAAATATGTAGCTTCGTTTCACTGATGCACACAACTGTCTGAAAATAGAAATTCAACATTTTTTAAGCTATGGGCAGTGAAAATCCCGTAATGACAATGCTACCAGTGCAGTTTTCTAGTGGAGACATTCCAATTACAGCGATCTTTTCAGAATGCAGTCCGATATTATCACTGTGTAAACAACAGGGTTGATACTTTCGACTGTAGATATTTGTAAATACCAGTCGAAGCTGATCTTTAACGACGTTTCAGATTACAGAGCTTTCCTCTGGAACATTGCTGACACAAAGTGAAGGGAGATGGGAACAAGGCAAGAAAAGAAACTGATCTGATCTACAATTAAAAAAAACTGCCATTGTAGCAGCAGCAGCGGTAATAGTAGTAGTAGTAGCAGAAGTAGAAGTAATAGTAGTAGCAGTAGTAGTAGTGGTAGTAAGAGTAGTTTCATTTTACGTCTTTTCACAAAATGATATGATATTAGACAAGATCTGCCATTGCCAGCTCCAGATTCGTAATTACTGGTTCAAGGTACGTTCCAATGATCTGTCAGTTCCAATGATATGTCATCAGTGCATGGAACTTCCATCTATTTGCAACCAAATTTTGAATAGTTGCCCGCCTAAACCCCCCTCCCCCCCCCCCCCCCCCCCCCCCACCACCGGCCCCTCCCGCTTTCCTCTGCGTTTCCCCAGGTTCCGAGTTTCAGAACAGCTGAAAATTTTCCACAATGAAATGACCGAAATATTCCGACGTGTGAGTAGAAGACTCTGAGTCGAAACACTTAACCAATAACATTCAAGGTGGCTCAACGTTTTTGTGTGCATATTTCCGACGTGACAATTTTTTCAAGGCAAATTCCAAATGCAGCAATATTTCAAGTAACACAATGTTCCCAAGCACGTTACAATGCTTAATCAGTTTGGGCAAAGTTTCCAGAACATATTCAAGGTGTTGCCAAATTTCCCCAACATATTCCGGTCACAGCAGTTTCCAGTGGAAAGAACTACACTTGTGGCAATGCTTCCAGAGAGTATTACGTTTCTGGTAATGCGTACAGAGCATATATCAGCTGTGGCAGTATTTCCTGTGCATATTTCTGTTGACATAGTGTTTGCAGAGGACATTTCAGTCCATATTCCAATCATCGTAACGTATCCAGTGCTTAGGTCTACTTACGTCAGCTGTGTTAATAACTCCGTGAAGAGACCAACTGTTGCAATGTTTGCAGACAAGTCACATGATGATATAATCGAAAACCTTACCAGATCAGGACCTGTATTTTTTGTTTTTGTTTTTGTTCCCCCTTTCGTCCTCCACCCCACCCCCCCCCCCTGCCCCCCTCCTCTCGTGCCTCCCGTCTCCCTCGCCCCCCCCCCCCTCTTTTATTTCGGAGCTTCCTTTCTTGGGCTGTATGGGATCCACAGGCAAAGTAGTTACAATCACTAAACACAGTTTTATTGGTCATGCATCTTTAATGCTTTTCCAAATGAAATTTTAAAAGCACGCCTTTTGGAGCTAGCGATGCACCATATGTACACTGTGGTCGGGCCGACAGTTCAGCTGTGTGATGCTGCTAGCCAAGGGGCTCCAGTCTGCGTTGATTTGGCAGGCGGTGTAGGTCATCAATGTACCCCTGTCAGATCTGCCACTCAGAATGTTGCCTGTTGTTTTCCTTTACTAGTACGCTTCAACAAAAAGTGTGAGAAAAAAAAAGGAAAGGAAAAAAAGGAGAAATAGAAAAAAGGCACAAATGCATCAGCGCATGTATATGTGTATGCTACAGCCATTGTTAAGCGGGAAATAAAAGGAGAAAAAAAAAACGTGATTCAATTACCCATGTAACATATGATACGATGAGCGTTGTGTATTTTATTTAAATAGTAACGACAACGACAACAACAATGATAATAACAATGATAATAATGAGAACATTAATAGTTAAAATGATTATTATCACTACTACAATAATTATATCTGATTTCATAGGCATTATTACGATTGATACTATTATTGTTGTTATCGTTTTAGCTAGTGTTATATCGGAAATGTGTGAAATGCACCTTCAGAAGACCTGCTCATAGAGGGTCCGCCACATTGTTACTAAGTCACATTCGGTCATTCATTCGCGCAAACTTCGCATTTCCAATCGGCGATCAGCCTTCGACGCAAAGCTTGCTTCTCTCTCTCTCTCTCTCTCTCTCTCTCTCTCTCTCTCTCTCTCTCTCTCTCTCTCTCATTTTTTCATTACCTCCCTTGAAGAATTATGTTCTTACCTCTTTCCATTTGTTTGAATTTTTTTTCCTTCCGTCAGTCAGACGAAAGACAGATCAAGAAATAACTCCTTAGATTTTTTCATGCAGATTGATGGTGCGAATCGAGGTCAAACAGCAGATTCAGGATCTATGAAGTAATCTGTTATCATGAAATACTAAACCTTTCTATTTTTTCCATATGGCGTCTCAAAAAAGAACGGGAAGTAACTCCGTCAATACTCAGTCAACAATTACATCCCATGTTAAAAAAAAAAAAAAAAAAAAAAAAAAAAAAAGGCAGAGGTCTGCGCTCCTCTGATTTTTCTGTCTTCGGCGAAAATGTCCAGCGTTAAACAGGGGTAGCCGATAAAAAACGAGTGGAAGAGATATAATTTATAGCCACTTTCCTTGCTTTATACATCATGCTCTTCTCAACTCACAAGCCGGGAAGAGTAGTGATCTTAAACGTGTGTTGTGTGTGTGTGTGTGTGTGTGTGTGTGTGTGTGTGTGTGTGTGTGTGTGTGTGTGTGTGTGTGTGTGTGTGTGTGTGTGTGTGTGTGTGTGTGTGTGTGTGTGTGTGTGTGTGTGTGTGTGTGTGTGTGTGAAGTTATGCCAGGGTTGAACTCTTCCATATCAGCAGTTTCGCCATCCCAGCGTGTTCTCAGTCAGCTCAGCACTGCCTAGTCCTTCCATCATTTTCAAGTAAACCTGTCCCTCCTCTGTCTGCGTAAGCGAAGACTAGGTGCCTGAAGTGGGATATATACA
>JADBJO010006505.1:99363-114363 GCA_016801955.1 Conus betulinus
GCCATACTAACTTCCTTTTCGTTGTTCCATTCACTTCTGCTACCGTGTCTTGGGGCAAGTTCCAGCCAACTTCCGGAACTTCAGCTACCAGATAAGGCGAGAGATTGGGGTAGTGGGGAGAATGTTGAAAGGAAAGGGGGGGCGGGGGGGGGGGGGGGGTGGCGGGGGAAGGGGGGGGGGGAGGCGGCAGGTCCATCACTACAGGGACATAGTAATGACGTCGGATTTGGCACGGACGTCCACCTGTGACAAGGTTTTGCCAGCATCAACAGACAGTGTGTGTGTGTGTGTGTGTGTGTGTGTGTGTGTGTGCGTGTGTGTGTGTGTGTGTGTGTGTGTGTGTGTGTGTGTGTGTGTGTGTGTGTGTGTGTGTGTGTGCGCGCGTGTGTGTGTGTGTGCATGCGTGCGTGTGTGTGGGGGGGGGTGCGTGTGTGTCCACGTGCGTGAGTGCGTGCGTGCGTGCGTGTGTGTGTGTGTGTGTGTGTGTGTGTGTGTGTGTGTGTGTGTGTGTGTGTGTGTGTGTTGTGTACGTGTGTGTGTGTGTGTGTGTGTGTGTGTGTGTGTGTGTGTGTGTGTGGGTGCATGTGTGGTGTGTGTTGTGTGTGTGTGTGTGTGTGCGGCGAAGGGGGAGTAAATACCAGAACGTGATGACGGTTCCTGATTCAGCATGAACGTTCATCGGTTTTGAGTCAACATGTGATTTCCGACGGTTGTCCGCACCAATCGTTGAGAGGTTTACAGAATCTGGCAAAATCATACAATCCGACTCGTATATCTCTGTTTATAAGTAAAGACGACAGACATGACGACAAAGTTTAAACAATGTTATTTCGTATTCTGTTTCTGTACGCTTACATTTCACTTCATCACCGACGAAAACAAGAGAATTGTTGTTGTTCAGGGTCAGAGCTCAAAAATGAAATCGTTTTCAATGATGTTCAGCCTGCGAAGAGTTTACTTTAGTCTGGCTTTCTGTCTGCTGTGGCTTTGTTCGTTACGTGTGCTGACAGATATTCGGTGATGAAAGGGGATGGATGTTCTCTACAAGAGTAAGCAGGCTTGCTAAATGTTAGTGGTCACCCCCCGAAAGACACGCAAATAATGACAGATGAAAGACAAAGTCGAATGACAGGAAAGTACAAGCAGGTGACAAATGCAAACAGTCAAAGAACAAATACAGTCAGTTGAAAGATGTAGTCTTTGATAGACTAATACAGTCAGGTGACAGACATATGCAAACAGTCAGACAACAGACAAATTCAAACGGTAAGATGACAGAGAAATACAGACGTGACCGACAAATACAGACAATCATTCATAGATAGTGAGGCTGACACAGACAGGCGAGAAAGTGAAGTGGAAGTTTTTGTAAGACTACTTCCGATTGCATCTAATACCAAAGCCTGTTTGAAAATGAACCACAGAAATGACACAAACACACACACACACACACGCGCGCACGCGCGAGCGCGCACGCACGCACGAACTCACAGAGACGTAGACACAGACAGACAGACACAGACACAGACACAATATTGTTTTCAGGGGGTGGATATACTAATACTTATCTTGTATACCAGTATTGAATATTTGACGTCGTTATGATTTTTTTTTTTTTTTTTACCTATGTTGAATATTCAAATGCGCGTGATATGTCAGCCACAGATCATCGTAAATGAACGTCAGTTCCTATTCAGCTTTTTGTTCAATACATTTCCATTCTACTATACCACGACACAGTCATGGAGGAAATGTTCAATCTAGTCTGTCCCTGCAGAACGGACATTTGCTGTTTTCTATCACTTTGTTTAATTAAGAGGATAATTGTTGGATCAATATTGCACATCGTTTTCCTATGGTGGACTCTTATTCTGACCTCATGTCTTTTCGTGTAATCATATTCCGTTATGTACAGCAAAGCCCAGTTTTCCGAACAACAACAACAAAGCCCTAAACTGGGGGTATATATCTTCATTATTTGATATGATCTTGCGTATATGACCCGGTTTTGCGTTGAATATAGCAGCAGCATCGCATTTTTGTATGATAATTTTAAAGGTTTGTTTTTTTTTTTTTTTTTCGCCCCTGTCCGTGAATTGGAGCCGTGTGGTTTGAATCACGATGAGAAATGCATTGTATTCGATGACAGTGCTTGCTCTGTTTCACCCGACTTAGTCTGTATTTCTTAAAGGACATCGCTCTATTTTCCATTCCGTGGATTAAAGTCTGCACTGCTCAGTCCCGCTGTCACGCCACGTGCACTTAATGAAGCAGTTAGTTAAGACACGTCGTGACTGAAATTCCTGCAGCTTATGTCCTGAGGATCTTCTAAAGATATCTTGTCTAAGAAAGTACTCATCGTCTCTTCCCACAATTCAGAGGTTTTTGTTCTATAATGTAGACGAAAGACATTTTACCTGTACAATTTTATTCAAGTGCCATTAGGTTATCATGTTCCACTGTTGGTTGTCGCTAGCGGCAAACAGTTTCTGTAGCCACAGCAGATGCAGGCAAATCTAGTTTTTTTGAGCCATGTTAATCATGACTTCAACACTAATGTCCGTTATTTTTCTGGTTCAAACGCTGTTGTTGCTGCGCTTTCTTATTCCAGATTTCGTTCTAAAGACCTATGAACTGCGTTATGTGTAAAAAAAAAAAAAAACTTACAAAATATGTTTTCATTGCCATTACTTTAGCTTGACTGTCTAAAACCTCTCTCCCGCCAGTCTTTTATTTGCACGTTCACTCTTTCGATTCTAATCTTCGAATGATTTTGTTTCTTTGTTTGATTTTGTTGTTGTTGCCATTTTGGTGTTTGCAAAATGTATTCGGAAGCACTCGGTCCATACAGATTGACAAAAAAAACAACAACTGATAAACGTAAAGCAAAGTGATAGACACTGGAGCAGGGGAAAAAAAAAAACAGTCAAATCTTTTGGATATTGAACAGTCGAGATGTTGAAGACTCTCGATGTTTTCAGCTACATTTCGTCGATACCAGCTGACCGACAAGGACCCAGGACGGTGGGCAATAAACTTCATTCTGAAGGGACATACATCGGTGGTCACTTTGAGTCGATGTCTCCCTTCATCACCAGGCAGATGGTGAAGCCATTTGGTGCTTTTTTAATCATCTTTTTTTTTATTCCGTTTCAGTGGCATTACAACTACGACGTTCATTCCGGATACCTCTCCCACTGTCACATCCTGATTGGTCTCGTTGTAACCCCCGGCCCCGGCAGTCCACAGGGAGCTGTCAATATCAAGACGACAGGAGCCCAGCTACCAGAGGAGACACTGCATTGAAGCTGAGTCGCTTCGGTGGTGTTCAACGGTGCCGGGTCTGATCCAACATACGTAGGAAACCACCTACTTCATCCTCCAGAGACGAAAATATTTCCTTAAATTTTGAAAGAAATTTAAAAGTAATCCCGCCAGTTAATATGGACAAACAAATCATAGGTAAAAAAAAAAAAAAAAAAAAAAGACACGACGCGTTTCGACCTCTCAAGTCTTCTTCAGGTAAGATAAACAATATTCAGGACCACGAAAACGAAGAACTAGCAATCACTTATCTTCTCCAATTCGGCGCAAGATGGGCGTTAACATGTTCAACGCCCATATTGCGCCGAACTTGTGCGTTGAGGGCTCATTTTGCGCCGAATTTGAGAAGATACGTAATTGCTCGTTGTCCTGAATGTTGATTCTCTTACCTGAAGAAGACCTAAGAGGTCGGAACGCGTCGTGTTGTGTCTTGTAATTAGTTTGTCCATGTTAACTGGCAGATTTGATTTAAATTCCTTTTTGGAATTTGTGTCAATGTCTGCATGCCGTCACCTTACTTCAAAACTAATGTTTGTCTAGTCGCGGACCCAGGGCGCCACCTCAGTCGTCATTGGACAGGTCCAGTGAACTTGCCAATACCGAACTCACCGACAGTATACTGACTTCCTGACTTAGTCCTCTGAATTCCCTGGGGAACATAGGGCCGCAACCACACTCTTCCAGCGGACACGGTTTCGGGAGATCCTCTTCAGCTCGGCCCACGTCATTCCGGTGGCCTTCACTTCTGCGTCGGTCGGTACTCCTTCGTCTGAAGAGTTGTCGGCGCACTGGCTTCCTGAAGGCTCTCACCAGCTCGCGTCATGGGCTCTGCTAGAGAGAACTCTTCCCAAACCATGTTGTTTTCATTGCGGTTTCTGTAACAAAGTTTGTTTTCTAGGACCGGGTTGTTAGCCCATTCAAACCCCTAACCTGGAGGGCCGGTTGAGTGCTCTTTGTCTGGTCTCTACCCTTTGACCTGTCTGGCTTGGGTGGCCCTACCAGGAGACGAATCTCCCGCCAGCATAGCTCTCAGGGTCATAGAGACACGCAAGCTCCCCAACCAACGGCAAGGTTGCACTCGAAAATCGAAACTGAGGTCACCAGAAGGGCCACAGAATTTAGGGCTTTTAATGCTAATCGAGGAGGAGGAGGAGGAGGAGGAGGAGGAGGAGGATGCCATCAAGTTTCAATCCGGTCAGCCACAACATCACAGGCTTGTACTCCACGCTTCCTTTTTCGCTATATCACAGTGTCAAACCAGACTCGAGAGATACAGATACATGCAGTGTTGATGATCAGGAAAAAAAAAAAAAAAATTGAGCGACGCATCCATTGAGTGGATGAAACTTGATCGTGTGGTTCACATCTTCCAAAGCAGACTCAATATTGGATGGGAAGCGGTTGGGGCAGAAATTTCACCTAGTTAAATGGCTCTGATGGGAATCAAACCCACAACCTCCTAGCCGGCAATCATCGACATTAACCACCGCACCACGGAGGCTGGTGCCATCTGGTAATCACCTGTAGTGAGTTCCTGTCCAGAGTCTGAAGATCAGCAGATAGCAGGAAGGAAAGGGGGTGGGGGTGGGGGGATTGTCGGGGTGTGGGTGGGGGGTGGGGGGAGGGAGGGATGGGGGCAGGGGGGAGGGTTGTTGTCAGTGTGGGGATGTGCAGAGGGCCTGTGATTCCCCAGGGACACCCACTCAGTCTGGCACCAAGACGAAGAAGCCACAAAAACAGTCTGGTTAGAAGTAGATAGGGGAAGCGGCCATGTGGATCAATATGGCTGCTATCAACTCCTGGAAAGGACTGGTGGTTACGGCACTGAACAATAAAGAACGCAGTACAACAACAATAACAACAACACACAACAACAACAACAACAACAACAACAACAACAACGATGATGATAATATCAAGACGACAGTCATGATGATCGTAATGTCGAAACAACAATAACAACTTTAATGATAAAATCAAAACAAAAACAGCAACTATGATAATGATATCAATGAAAGTTACAATTAAAAACAATAGCATACATGCATACATAGACACATACAAACACATACATACAAGCGTACATACGAGCATAAAAACATACATACATACATACATACATACATACATGCATGCATGCATGCATACATACATACACATATATACACACATACACTTGTCAATCAACAACAATGCACAGTAGTCCAGATTGCAGGCGCATCAATAAACGTTATTTCTTTCTCTCTCTCTCTCTCTCTCTCTCTCTCTCTCTCTCTCTCTCTCTCTCTCTCTCTCTCTCCTCCCCCCCCCCCCCCCCCCCCCCCCCCCCCCCCCTCTCTCTGTCCCCCCCCCCCCCGTCTCTCTGTCCCCACGTCCTTTCTCTCTCCGGCTGGCTCCAATTCTTTGTCTGTCAGTGCTTTAGTCAGCTGATACTATTTAAAGCACAGTTTGAAAGTCAACATCTGTCAGTTTCAATGCTGGTTCATGAGGTGATTCCGCCTTGACCAAACACGCCTAGACCCAATCATGACAGACATGCTCAAGTATTTTGCGAGTTGTTTTACATTTTGTTATGGGCAGTCCTAACATTGAAAGTCCTGAAACCACTCTTTTATGAACTATGCCTAGTGAACCTATTACAAGAACAACCACTTTCGTGCTAAATCCGGCATCACTAAGAGCATAGCAAAGAGGCATGTACTTTTGAAATTTGCCCTCAGGTTATTTACCTTAAAACATTGTAAGAACCGGTGTAAAGAGAGGATATAAAAGATAAGGTTGAAAACAACAGAAAACCTTGAAAACATCTCTGCTAAGGGGGCGAGGGAGGGTGAGAAGGAAGTTGGGCAGAGAAGACAGACAGGGAGAACAAAAGAAAATGTGTGTGGGGGGAGGGGGGGGGAGGAGGGGGGGTCAAGTGAAAGGGGAGGGAGAGGGCAGGGGGCAGGAGGAGCAAAAAAAAGGACTGCTGAGAGAGAGAGAGAGAGAGAGAGAGAGAGAGAGAGAGAGAGACAGAGAGAGACAGAGAGAGACAGAGAGAGAGAGAAAGGATCCAGCCAATCACTGCCAGTGGAATATCCCGGGGAGCACACGTGCTGTCCTTTTTTCCCCAGAGAACATCCTTCAGATAAGATACAAAGAACTCGCATGTCAACCAAATCCGCTGTCAGCCAATCATATCACAGGCGGGCGCGCTCGCGCGCGCGTGCGCACACACACATACACACACACACACACACACGCGCGCGCGCGCGCGCGCGCGCGCATACGCATGCACGCACACAGACACAAACACACACACACACACACACACATACACACACACACACACACACACACACACACACACACACACACACACACACACACACACACACACACACTCGCAAGCACACACACACGCAAGCACACACACATGCAAGCACACACACACACACACACACACACACACACACACACACACACATACACACACACACACACACACACACACACACACACACAACACACACACACACAGGCGCGCACGCATGCCGACCTGTGCACGCACGCGCGCGCGCACACACGCACACAAATACACACACGCACACGCGGGCGCGCGCGCGCGTGCACACACACACACACACACACACACACACACACACACACACACACACACACACACACCACACACACACACACACACACACACACACACACACACCACACACACACACACACACACTTTCCTTGGGGTCGGTTTTTTTCTCAGTTGCTAATGTCAGACAGACAGACAGACAGACAGACTTGTGTAAAAAGCAACATAGCTACGCAGCACCACTGCAGGTTTTCGACGGAGGAGCAAATGCCTCACGAAGTGAACATCGTCGACAGCATCAATTCAACAACACTGCCGTCGTGAGAGTGTGTGCCTAAGGGTCTGGAAGTTGTCCAAAGGCAGCTGAGAAAAGGTTTCCTAAAAGCAGACACCTTTCTAGACTAAGGGGTATATATTGGCAGCACCCGCTTTCAACATAAACTCTCTCTCTCTCTCTCTCTCTCTCTCTCTCTCTCTCTCTCTCCTCTCTCTCTCTCTCTCTCTCTCTCTCTCTCTCTCTCTCTCTCTCTCTCTCTCTCATGGCGTTATCACTTTCAAAAATATCGTCTTTTCTGAACTTGTTATATCTTTCACGATTTCAAATTGCTAGCATCTGTTTAAAAAATTAATCGTTTTTAGATGCCCAGAATATAACACATTTAGAAATGGTTGTTCTGCCTTTAAGTCCTTTTTGCGTCAAACTCAAAACCTCTTTGGTATTTCATCCTCTGAAAATGTAGACATTATAAACTCGTTTGCTAAGTTTGTGGCAGAAGCTTTTTCGATTTAGAGAGAAAAAAAAAAACTTAATATGTAGGCTGTGTTTGTCAATCATGATTATGCAATAAGTTGTATATTGTGATGCGAATATTGTTTGATGAATGGTCTTTTTCTTCATTTTCTAGTTATTATACTGTTCAACTCTTTTCTGTGTGTACGCTTCTTTTGGACTCGCATTTCTAATCTTGGCAGAGACTGGCAATACTAAGTGGAAATTGCACATGCACTCCCTTGACATAAGGGTGTTTACCTTTCTTGCTGGGAAAAAACAGCACCGTGTTGGTGGTGGTGGTGGTGGTGGAGAGGGGACGTCGGTGGGGGAGGAGGGGGGGTATAGCATATTCGTCTAATCATGTATGGCAACCGTCAGTCATCTTAAGACTGATCTGCTGAAACTAAAAGTGTAAATACAGACCCACAGTCTGCTCACCAAGACAAGGCCACTCTTAAACAGATCTCTGCTGTGCTTTTCTTTTTTTTTTTTTTTTACCCCTGTGACCTTTGAAACCTCGTTCACACATTCCCAGCCGTTATGACATCCCAAACACTTTACGAGGCGGTCTAGACCGCTCCATCTTCAGGTTATTCCAGCCAGCAGCGTTCGCACTTCACAGCTGAAAGGGGCGGTAATGATAGCAATTAGTGTCGCTTTTAGCACAAGATCATTTGGCGCCTTTAAAGATACTCCATAAAAAAAAAAAAAATCCCATTGAAAAAGAATTGATAAATTGAGTGTTTCTATTAATGCACATAACTCAAAAGCGAACACTAGTTTTTTTAAAAAAGTGTACAAAGCTTATGAACAGCTTGAAAGTCCTAAACGTTCAGATTCACAACTCAGAAACGGATGTGGTTTCAAAAGCATACAACGCTCTAACGTTCCAAAACTTTCTCAGGTAAGGCATATCAGTTTAAAAAAAACGTACCTGAATCAAAAGCATGCATTCCTGAAATAATGTGAAAACGTACAGAGCTCTCCAAACGTACACAGTTCAGTACTGTATTCAGCTGTAAAAGATGCACAGTGTGCAATTGAACATAATCATAAATAAATTCAAAACGATAATAGAGTCTAAGTGTGGAAAGACGGGAAGAAACCCCCTACACACTTACATTCATAGTTTAAAATTCTAAACAGCCCCAAATGTACACAGATGAAAATCAGACACAGTTCAAAAATATATACAGCTCAGAAACTGTCATCGCTAAAAAGATGCTTAGAGGTTTAAAAACATACATAAGATCAAAACATATAGAAGCTCAAAAAACGCACGAAGCTCAAGAAAGCTTTCCTTACAGAAGATTCAGGTGTTTCTTTAATTGTTTCTTTGTCTAGTTTAGTTCTTGTCTTGTTTGTTTTTTTTTATTCTTGATTGTTGTAAAGTATTAAGCATTCTTTTCCACTCGAAGAATGTCTGTCTGCCATTTCAGGCTAATGAACTTTCGCTTGAAATAAAAACGTCGCATGAGGTCTTCCATTTTTCAGCACCACATGTATAAGGTTCGATTTCAGCTTCTATTATTCATTTGAGAGAGAGAGAGAGAGAGAGAGAGAGAGAGAGAGAGAGAGAGAGAGAGAGACAGACAGAGACAGACAGACAGAGACAGACAGACAGACAGACAGACAGACAGACAGAGAGAGAGAGAGAGAGTGGCGTAAAAAGCAGCAAGGCTATGCAGCAGCGCTACAGGATTTCACCAAAGGAACAAATGCATCACGAAGTGAACATTATCGACAGCATCAATTCAACACTGCCACGTGAGTTGTGTGCCTAAGGGTCTGGAAGTTGTCCAAAGGCAGCTGAAGAAAGGTTTCCTAAAAACAGACACCTTTTTAGACTGAGGGGTGTAGATTGGCAGCACGTGCTTTTAATATAAACTCTCTCTCTCTCTCTCTCTCTCTCTCTCTCTCTCTCTCTCTCTCTCTCCACTCAATCACCTAAAGGAAATAAAAGGTAGAAAGAGGGCAGAGAGACTGACAAAGAGACAGACAAAGAAAGACATACACAGAAATTCGTTTCAAGCGTCACATGCAGGAAAGAGCACTCTCTTTTTTTTTTTCTTCAGCAGAGACCTTGTCAGATAAGACAGACAAAGATATAACAAATCTGCCAAATCTGTTAGTCAGTCATATTAGAGGTCCACACCAAACAACAACAGCGACAACAACACAAAAAACCACGGGCACACAGCGTACTGTTGCAGACTTAAAACTGGTTATACATGTCTCTCTGCCTCAATCTCCAACCCCTTTCTTGCCAGAAAAAAAAAAACAGTAATGAGTTGGTGGTGATGGCGGGGCAGGGAAAAGTTCTGGAAGAGGGATGGTGGTGGTGTTAGCACAGTCTTCTGTTTGTTAAGCAAACCGTCAGTCATCTTAAAACTGACCTGCTGAAACTAAAAGAATAAACACAGGCCCGGTCTACACAGCAGTACAAAGCCACTCTTAAACAGATCTCTGCTGGGTTTTTTCTTTTTCTTACTGACTCTAGAAACCTCGTTCACATTCCCAGCCGTTATGACATCCCAAACACTTTACGAGGCGGTCTAGACCGCTCCATCTTCAGGTTATTCCAGCCAGCAGCGTTCGTACTTCAATGCTGAAAGGGGCGGTAATGATAGCAATTAGTGTCGCTTTTAGCACAGGATCATTTGGCGCCTTTAAAGATATTCTGTAAACATTTCCCATTGAAAGAAAATTGACAAATTAAGTGCTTCCATAAATGTACGTAACTCCAAAGCGAACACTAGTTTAGAAAAAACAAATGTGCAAAGCTAATAATACGCTTGGAAGTCCTGAACGTTCACAGATTCAAAACTCAGAAAGGAATGCAGTCCAAAAACATACAAAGCCCCAAAACTCCAAAACTTACTCAGGTAAGGGACATCATCAGTAAAAAAATAAAAAGTGCACCTGAATCATAAACGTGCATTCCTCAAATAAAGTGAAAATGTACAGACCTCTCCAAACATACACAGGTCAGTATTTTATTCAGCTGTAAAAGGTGCACAGTGTGAAATTGAAAACAATAATAAATGTAACTGATTCAAAACGATAATAGAGTCTAAGTGTGGAAAAATTGGAAGAAAACCCCTTACAGTTGCATTCATAGTTTAAAATATTACATAGCCCCATAATGTACACAGCTAAAAATCGCCCACAGGTCAAACATTTGTACAACTCAAAGACGTTTATCACTCAAAAATACTTAGAGTTTTTGAAACATGTACAAGTACATGTACATATTCAGGTAAAAACAAAAACAACAACAAAAAAAAACCCGCACGAAACTCAAAAAAGTTTTTTTTTTCTTATAGATGATTGAGACGTTAACTAATTTGTTTCTTTGTGTGGTTTAGTTCTAGTTGCATTTATTTTTGTAATTGTTGATCATTTCAAAGTATTAAGCATTCTTCTCCACTTGAGGACATCTTTCTGCCATTTCCAGGTAATTAACGTTCTCTTGAATTAAGAATGTCGCATCAAGACTTTATTTTTCAGCTCCACAATGTATAAAGGTTTGATTTCAGTTCCTCTTGTTCATTTTGTTATGTTGAGAGAGAGAGAGAGAGAGAGAGACAGACAGACAGACAGACAGACAGACAGACAGACAGACAGCAGACGGTCACACACACACACACACACACACACACACACACACACACACACGCACACGCGCGCGCGTACGCACGCACGCACGCACGCACGCACGCACGCACACACACGCACACACACACACACACACACACACACACACACACACACACACACACACACACACACACACACACACACGTACACCACACACACACACACACACACACACACACACACACACACACACACACACACACACACACACACACACACACACACACACACACACACATATACACGCGCGTGCGCGCGCGCGCGCGCGCGCGTGCGGAAAAAAGCAAAAAAACTCTACAGCAGCACGACAAGATATCAAGTGACCATTATCGACAGCATCAATTCAACAACACTGCCGGCGTGAGAGTTGTGTGCCTAAGGGTCTGGAAGTTGTCCAAAGGCAGCTGAGAAAAGGTTTCCTAAAAGCAGACACCTTTTTAGACTGAGGGGTTTATGTTGGCAGCGCGTGCTTTTAAACATAATCTCTCTCTCTCTCTCTCTCTCTCTCTCTCTCTCTCTCTCTCTCTCTCTCTCTCTCTCTCTCTCTCTCTCTCTCTTCCACATGTCATCAATTGAGAGGAGACAGATCGTCTTCCAGATACAATGTCATCATTTGATTGAGTGGATGGTCGAGTCAGTCTTAAGTTGTTTTTGTTTTGTTTGTTGTTGTTGTTGTTGTTGTTTGTTGCTGTTGGTTTCCTAACCTTACTTCATTACTCCTGTGCTTGAGGACATAACTAAATGTTACGAATTATTTGTTTTTTGTTAACCTTGATTTGATACATACAAGGAATGAATGTGTACTATTTGTTTGCAGCAGGAAGGAAGAGCGAAGTGTTATTGTTCTGTTCTACCTCTCCCCTCTTGTCAAAAGACCTCTTTGGTAAATGACAATGAAATTTTAAACTCTCTCTCTCTCTGTCTCTCTCTGTCTCTCTCTCTCTCTCTCTCCTCTCTCTCTCTCTCTCTCTCTCTCTCTCTCTCTCTCTCTCTCGTGAGGTTATCACTTTCAAAATTGCATCTTTTTCCGAACTTGTTATTCTGTTAACGATTCGAAATTGTTGGCAGCTTATTGAAACCATTTAACACACACACACACACACACACACACACGCGCACACACACGCGCGCGCGCGCGCGCGCGCACTCTCTCTCTCTCTCTCTCTCTCTCCTCTCTCTCTCTCTCTCCACAGACAAAATTTACACATTTCCGTAGTCACTATGTTCTTCACGATTTCAAGATCTTGGCATGTTTTACGATTCTTTAAACTATTATACTCTCTCTCTCTCTCTCTCTCTCTCTCTCTCTCTCTCTCTCTCTCTCTCTCTCTCTCTCTCTCTCTCTCTCTCGTTTTTTCATTTTCAAAATTGCATCCTTGTACTCCGAACCACTTGCATATTTTTCCATATCAAAATGCGGGCATCGTTATGAAACCTTTCAGCTGCTGTATATCTAGTTTCATTATTTTCATTATCTGTGTATGCTATGTCTTTTAATTTTCATTTTTTTTCACATTTTTTTGAGACAGACTGAGTGCTGAGAGAGAGAGAGGGTGAGAGAGAGAGAGAGAGAGAGAGAGAGGGAGAGAGAGAGAGAGAGAGAGAGGATGGGAGGGAAGGAAGCAGACAGAGAGGAGGGAGACAGACAGACAGACAGACAGTCAGACAGACAAACAAAACAGATGGACAGAATCAATAGTTAAATTTTTTTGCTCCAAAATTTGCATTCTGTGAGTCATACTGAGAGAGAGAGAGAGAGAGAGAGAGAGAGAGAGAGAGAGAAGAGAGAGAGAGAGAGAGAGAGAGAGAGAGAGAGAGAGAGAGAGAGAGAGGAAAAAAAAACCAAATGTTTTAATGTCAGGCCTCTGGCCCATAACATGGGAGCAATAGCACAACAAGAATCATATAGTTTGAATAAACATCGTCCTCAAGTTTAACACTTTGTAAACAAAACAAGATAAGTGTTTAAGAAAATACCGTCGTTTTCACTTCACATGAGTAGGTAGAATGTAAACATACATGGCTTATGGAAGTACTTGGGCTGAACCAATTCGTGTCTTATTCACGGTACATCGGACACACAAGAACAAAATGTAATTCAGTTTCTGGTGTGTGTGTTTACAGAATGGACAAAAATTATCATTATCACTGTTCTCTATATACTGTAAGAAATGTGAATTCAGAGTAGACATTCCAATATGAAATCTTGCAAAGGGTTTTTCGAACTTGTATGTTTCTAACAAGATACATATAAGGGCTGAGAATCAATGTGCTTTTGAACTGCAATTAAAACACTGCACAATTCGTGAGACTGCAAGGAAGCATGCCAATTCTGTTTATAACAAATCGATCAATCTCTGTTTTAATTCTGTCCTAAGCAAATTAATGCTACCAACTCCCTGTGCTTCCCAGACACCAAAACAAATTTCATACAAAACATTAAGAATTTCGCGGGCCCCAAGTGGTATAGTTTTTGACTCTGCATGGACAAAAGCATTTTATACGCCTTTTTTATACCTATCATCATTCATGTATACCACCCGCATCCAAAACTTAACACACCTAGAATATGTGTTGACAAAAAATGGGAAAACTACCCACTTCTCGATATACTAAATGTCTTGGAGACTTTGGATGAACACCCATAAACCTTTTTTAATGCCAACAGATGTACTCTTTCAATGCACTGTTGTTGGTCCTGTGTCAGTTCCCAAATTTCTGAGCCGTACGTCAAAATTGGCTGACTCTGACAATCAACTGTTTTCCAGAAGATATTTGGAGAATGTTCTCCAATGGACCACAGAAGTTTCATAATAACATAAATCCCTTTTTTAGCACGATCTGCGAGATCTCATAACGTAGGCTGAAAAGAGATCTTTGTTTTTAGATATATCCCTAGATATTTGTACATGCTCACAATTTTTAACTTTTGTTCTTCAAAATACCATTCTTCAGTCATGGAAAGACAGCCACCGTTTCTGTAAACAACAATGAAAGATTTCTCCAGGTTAACTATAAGATCTAGGCGCTTAGATGTGTTGTATAGTATATTTAGTTGTGTCTGCGGACCTACGGCACTATCGGAAAATAATGCTACAAAATCAGCGAAGAGCAGAATAAACAATTCTGTAATAACAGAATACAGCTAAATTCCATGTCTACCATTACTGATGACAGTTCATTAATGAACAAGGAAAACAGGACAGGCGAGCATACGTCACCTTGCTTAAGGCCAGGTGGGCAGAAGAAAATTTCAGATAGATCACCACCTGCCCGAACACGAGTATTCACAACAGCGTACATGCTTTTCATTGCCCAGGCGATTTTTCCTTTAAAACCATTGCTACTTAAAGTTTTCTAGTTTTTCTTTATGAACTGCATCAAATGCTTTACGAAAATCGATAAAAGCAACATACAATTTTCTTGTGTGTCTTACAAGCTGTTTCTGAATCAGTGCCATGAGCATAAAAACATGATCAGGTGTACTATACTTTGCTCTAAATCCAGCTTGTTCTTTACCGATTGTTTTGTTATCATTGATCCATTTAGTGATTCCTGTATTTAACACAAAGCTGTACAATTTTGCTACATACATTCAGCAGTGATACTCCCCTGTAGTAGTCAGGCATCCCTCTCGTAAATACAGGGTGTAAGATGGACAAAGACC
>JADBJO010006505.1:126863-132333 GCA_016801955.1 Conus betulinus
TCTCTCTCTCTCTCTCTCTCTCTCATGCCGATCACGAGTAATCATTGTCCACATTACTTTTCCTTATTCTATTTCTGTCGGCAATAAAAAAAGGGGGGGGGGGGCGATAAGGATAGCTGCGAGGTTTCTACGGGAAAAAACTCACAGTCGATGTAATGCTTTCTGACAGAAATGCTCCTCAGATATGAACAATGGGTCCCCCACTCCTAGGAGCCACAAACACGCTATCCACGAATTACATCAAGGCCAAGCAGCAAGTGCACCAGCCGTCGTTGCGAAGTGGTTAGCGTCGCGGATTCTCATCGTGCGTGGGCTTTATTCTAATCAGAGCCCTCTATTTTGGGAAGTGTTCTGCCCCGGCCGGGCTCCCATCCAGACTGGAGTTTGCTGTGAACTCCATTGGGAAGCCTGAGACCACACTGTCGAGTTTCATCCACTTAATGAATGCGTCTCTTGAGTTTTGTTCCAATTTCCTGACCAACGCTGCAGGTGTCTGTATCTCTCAGGCCTGGTTGACACTGGGGATATGCTATGACAGGAAGTGTAGAGTACAGGCCTGTCATGCCGTCTCAGACCAGAATGGAAAGATGTAGCTTCAGTTTCGTCATCCTCATAGATCAGCATGAAAATGTCTTAAATTTAGTGGCCCTTCATACCCTGCTCTTATGTTGATCTCTGTTTGTATTACCTCTCGACATCTTCACCCTTGGTTTGGTTTTGCTGGAAACACCTGTGCTGGCAAATTGATGGGGTTGTCGATCGACGGATGTGGTGGCGCCCTCTGGAAGAAGAATACGCTTACGCTCGCGACGCGACTAAGCGATGATTGTCATCGGTCAGGGGTTTGGTAGGTGGCGTCCTACGTATGTTGGATCAGAACAGGCGCCAGTGAACACCAACGAATTGACTCGGCAGCAGTGCAGTGTCTCCTCTGGTGGGTTGCCTCATGACGGCTTGACACTGACTGCTCCTTTTGGATTGCCGGTGCCGGGCATGTGGTAGGATGGCAGAGTGTGACAGAAAGGGAAAGGAAAAGCAGTGGCGCCGTCTTAGCAACAACAACAACAGCAACAACAAGAAGAATATTAATAATCATGATAATAATAATCATTGTTATTTTGTTATTATTATCATGATTACTTTTATTATAAAAAAATATAACAACGACAACAACAATATAATAGTAGTAATAATAATAATAATATGATAAAGATAATAATAAAAATGATGTTAATATAATAATGATAATAATAGTTATAAGAATAATAACAACGATAATGATAATAATGATGATAAACAAGCTCCGTGAATGTCAGTAACACAGGATGACTCTCCTCCACCAATTTTCAGAAGGGCATATGTCGCCACCATGCATCCGATTTTTTTTTTTTTTTTTTTTTTTTTTTAATGAGGCGGAAAGGGGTGGATTGTGGCCTGGTGGAGATAGGGTGTGTCTTCAGAGGCCTGTATGGATAGGGGAACGGGCGAAGGAGTACACGCATGAACGTGTGCACAGGGGAGCTGCAGTATGAATGAAATGGTGGAGGGAAGAAACAACATCGTTCATATCGTTTTCTTTTTTTTCTGTAATGATGTTCAGCGTAATGATGGTCAGTCAGGCAAAACATGCCTCACCAGCTGAGGTCAGCCAGTGGCTTTTTGTGTTTAGGACAATCTGGACGTCTTCAGATGCTGAACAAATGGCAATTTCAGTCACGGGTGTCGGCTAGGATAGCATTGCTGATGCAGATTCACTGGTTATTTTCTCATGTTCATGTTGTGTCACAAAGCGTGTAATCAAGGAAACGTGGAAACATCGCTCGTCAGTGAGACAAAGGGATCTCTTGCATTCCCGCCTCTCTCCACCCCCTCTCTCCCATGGCAGTATAGGTCCACGAATAAGAACTAGTCTGCTAGCTGCTTTTTTCTGATGAAATGCAGTTTAGTTAGACGATGAATCACTGATAGGCTTTAGAACCCAGAAATATAAAGGGATGCGCGTTTGCCTGTGTTAATGTTTGCTGTTGTTGTGTTTCGGTTGTTGATGATGCCGTCGTTCTTGTTGGTGGTGGTGGTGGTGGTGGTGTGTGGTGGTGGTATGTGTGTGAGAGAGAAGAGAGAGAGAGAGAGAGAGAGAGAGAGAGAGCGTGTATATGTGTGTGGGTCTATCTGTCTGTCTGTCTGTCTGTCTGTCTGTCTGTGCCTGTGTACATGCGGTTTCTTGTTGACAGTAGTCGTGGTGGTAATGGTGGCGGTGGTTGTTGTGGTGGTGGTGGTGGTGGTGGTGGTGGTGTGTGTGTGGTGTGTATGTGTGTGGTGTGTGTGTGTGTGTGTGTGTGTGTGTGTGTGTGTGTGTGTTTTGTGCGCTTCGCGCGCGTGCGTGTATGTGTGTGCTTTGGAAGAACAAGTGCTCTCTTTTTCATTACCCAGTACGGGATCTCCAAGTTGAACATTACAAAATAAGTGAGTAAATACTCGTGCGCACCACACACACACACACACACACACCACACCACACACACACACACACACACACACACCCATACACGCGCGCGCGCGCGCGTGGCGCGCACACACGCAAGCACACACGCACGCACGCACGCGCCCACACACACACACACACACACATATAGACACACACGCGCGCGCGCGCGCGCGCGCGCTCGCGCGCGCGCGCGTACGCCTTTATTTTTCAGTTTTATAACATTTGTGATATTGAGACTTATTATTCCGCATTAATAGGGGACAAAAGAAATGGGGAGAAGGGAGTGAGAATATTATGGGTGGGAAGGCGCCTTCCACCCATCTCTCCAGTTCTGACCACTGCAGGATACCCATCAACTACGTGAAGAACTGGTCTGATGGCACACTCCTTTCTCTTTTTTGTTTCTCTTCAGGAAAGACATTATCATCAGATTACTTCCAGAGGTCATGAAACGTGCTGCAAGTAGAGTTGCTGAAAACTGACAGCCCATGGGAAGGATGCGCTACAGGGTGTGTATGTTCATGTTAATAGTGTGGGGAAGTTTTGACCGCGCGCTCTTCTTTTCACACGCACACACACACACCACACACACACACACACACACACACCACACACACACACACATTACATACATACATACATACACACACATACACACACGCGCGCGCACTTCGCCGGCACACACATTCACCTCACACACAGACACAGACACAGGCACACGCACACTGCACTCTCTCTCTCTCTCTCTCTCTCTCCCTCTCTCTCTCTCCTCTCTCTCTCTCTCCTCTCTCTCTCTCCTCTCTCTCTCTCTCAACGCACGCACGCATTCACAAGGAGAGACAGACAGACAGAGAGACAGACAGACAGAGAATGAACCGATCTTTTGTGTTTTGTTGTTGTTGTTGTTGTTGTTGTTTTTTTCTTTTGTTTCCTCTCCTCTCATCCCGACATTCAGCTTTACCGCCACTGAATCGCTGTCTTTTTCACATCCCTCTTCCACCACGATCCCTTTGTAATGCAAATGTCCCTCTCTCATGAGCTGCTCTTTTCTGATTGCTGATCCGTTTCGTTGGTTCTGTAGAATTACACAGCGTTTGCTTGGACAACTGACGTCCATCTACTGAAACCCCTCTCACCCTCTTTCATCTTTTACCGGTTTTTAAACATGCTGCAAGAGACTGTGACCCAAGATGAAATGCTCTCTCTCTCTCTCTCCTCTCTCTCAACTCTCTCTCTCTCTCTCTCTCTCTCTCTCTCTCTCTCTCCTCTCTCCTCTCTCAGTGTTGAGTACTGACTCTCCCCATTCCCATTTGCACTTCTGTCCCTCTAAAGAACAAAGGGGGAGGAAGGCGGACATATGGGAGGCTGTCCAGTTATTCCTACGGTAGAACGCACGCAAACGCAATGCTTTCTGACAGATAATACACGTCCCCCCCCCATCCCCCCCCCCCCCCCCCCCCCCCCTTCTATACAACTCTCCTCAGCTGAATCTGCCATTGAAGAATCACAAGCAAAGGCCAAACAGGAAAACAAACACACGGAAACGAGTCACGTGTCTGAAAAAAAAAAAAACACAACCAGAAAAACCACTTCTAATGGAAATGGATGGATTCTCTCTTCAGTCCTCAGACGTGCACATTCCGCCATCTTGTCGTGATTTGCCTGGTCTTTCTCTTCAGTTACAAACACTGAGCAGATTAGCAGCTTGGTGTTACTCTCTGCGCAAGAAAACAATCAAGGAGAAAAGGAATAGACTGTAGCGTGGTGGAGGTCGGGTTGTTTTAACTATGCATGCATGGAGAAGGACAGGAGGGGAGGGGGTGGGGGCGAGGGTGTACAGTATCGTGTGTAGGGTGAAGGTGCAGGAGGAGTGGGTGTTTTGAAGAAAAGAAAAGAGATCGTTAGCTTGTTTTTTGCTTTTTCTTTTTCTTTTTTCTTTTTTCGTTCATCATCAGTCATGCACAATACATTTCACTGACGAGGTTTTGCTAGTGCCTTTGTGTTTCAGACAACCTAGACATTTGATACAGAGAACAAGAAACATCGCTCGTGGTTTGAGACAAAGGGACCTGATGGCACCCCACCCCCCCCCCCCCCACCCTCCACCCTCACTCCCCACTCCCATCCCCCACCCCTGAGGCAATGTAGGTCCCACAGAAAGAACCAATCTTTTAGTTTCTGAATGTGATGAAAGGCAGTCTGGGTTGAAGATGTGTCACTGATAGGCTGCTTGAATTGAGAGAGTTAGATCGACGGGTATAATGTGTGGTTGAGTGGTTGTACTGTCGTTGATGGTGTGATGGTGGTGATGGGTATTGGTGGTGTCTGACTGTCTGTCTACTGCCTGTTCTGTCTGTCTTCATGATTGTCTGTCTGTCTGTGTTTGTGCCATGCTCGTACATGCACAAAACATTCAATGGAACAGATAGTACACACTTCAAGTCTCTCATTCCAGTATGAAGTCTCCAAGATTTACAACACAAAACACACATCACACACACCACAACGCCACACAATGCTGTGCAACATGCATTTGCAAGCACCACACACATGCACTGCACACGAGAGAGAGGATAGAGAGAGGCAGAACCTCATACGAGAGAGAGAGAGAGAGAAGCGATTTTGTTTCAGTTCCCTTCCTCTCATGTCCACTGTTTCAGGCTTGCATACAACACAGGAATTGCATATTTTTTTTTTTCACACAAATCGCCTCTCTCCTACACGATGCTCTTTGGAATACAATAGCCGACTCCCACCTTCTTCTCATACGGCGAGCTTAGTTTGCCCATTGCTGCATCAGTGTGTTAAGTGTAGTTAGTTACTCGACTAAACTGTTTTGCATGGAAACACTATTGTCCGATCTGATGAATCTCCCTCTATCGTTTTCCGGTCTTTCACAATAGAGATTCGATATGTCATAAGAGGATCTGAGACCCCAAAGGATGAATTACTCTCTCTCTCGGCTCCTCTCTCTTCTGCTCTCGT
>JADBJO010006506.1:0-17500 GCA_016801955.1 Conus betulinus
AAGTGAATAAGGAAAACATGAGATACTTTTATCATTAGCAGTTTAAATGACATTAGTAAAAAAAAAAAATACTTAAAAAAGTGCACATTTTAAGTTTGGCCTAACCTAATCCTACAGAATGGCTTGCAAACTATCAGATTCAAATAATTCAAATCAAATCAGAGCAGTGGCAGAGTGGACACAAGTGTATGAACAATTGTAAATACACCAGTTTGGCATTATTTTATGAATAAGAAAGTGAGCAATCAAAAACATTGTTAAAGTTCTTTTGCTTTCTAATCCAGTTCTGTTAATTTCTTGCTGCACTGTGATCTGGTCTAAAGACGCACTAAATTATAATCGGGCACGCTGTCACTCACACATGCACACAGACACGTACATGTACCCCCCCCCCCCCCCCCCCCCCCACACACACACACCACACACTCACTCACACATGTACACACACACACACACACACACACACACACACACACACACACACACACACACAGACACACACACGCATTCTCTTTTATCAGTCTGTCTATCTGTGTGTGTGTGTGTGTGACTGTGTCTCTTTTTTGTGCCTATGCATTTGTGATTCTGATGGTCTTTTTCCCTACCTGTAATACTTCTTCAAAGGACTGTTGGAGGGAGTTAAGTCCAGTATGCAAAATTAAAGAGAATAATTCACTTAGAAACGTGACAACTCCAGTATCCCACTGATCTGCTCCACCCCCCTCCACCTCCCTCGTCCTCTCTTTCTCTCCACCTCCCTACCTCTCTCCCTCCTACCACCATTCCCCCAGCCTCACTCTTTCTTTTCTCATATGCCCGATGAAAAAAAAAAAAAATTCCCACATCAAGGAAGCATCACTCATGACAGTTGACTTAATACACTATCAAATGTTTATCCTTTCAACTGTAACTAGTGCTAGGCTGCAGATGTTTGAGTCTGGATCGTATTCATCGCTGTGTGTATGGGGAATGATTCTGAGTGATGGGTGGAGCTGGAAGGTATGGGGGTTACTTCATACTGGTAGAGGGAATTTAAGGTGCTTCTAAACATACTGAGGGAGATTGTCTCAGTTGAGTTCAGGGTGTCATGGGAGACCGTGCGGAGCACAGACAGTGAGGTAGTGAAAACATGTGTGTGTCTTTTTTTTTTCTTTTTTTTGTTTTTTTTTTGTTTTCATTTAGTAAGCAAAGTCTGTTGGTTCATATTTCAATTGAGAGAAGAATACTGTTTTGTGTGGGCATGTGCATCTGTGAATGCATTCATGTGTTTTTTTTTATGTGCTATCTGTTTTTTTTTTTTTTTTTTCTTTCTGAATTCATTGGAGTCAGGTTGATATTTTTTTTGTTATCAAATGTATGTAGAGAATATCTTTTGCCTTGTTGCCCATTTCAGTAAAATCTTGTGTTTATATTTTTATTTCATTTTATTTTTTCATGTTTAGCAGTTTTATCAACCCATGTGCTGTCCATGAAAATTGCCTTGAACCTGGTTGTGAAGCGATTGCTACACAAAAGCAATTGGCATCTGGCCAGCAGTGCACGCACGCACGCGCACGCGTGTGCGTATGTGTGTGTGTGTGTGTGTGTGTGTGTGTGTGTGTGTGTGTGTGTGTACTATGATGTAAGCTATGCCACTTCTCTGTGACATGAGATGGAGAGAACACTCTCCTCATTCAAGGGTTTACCTTATTCTGTGTGTATGAGATGGAATTTCCACCGACAGATCATGACTTGGAGTGTTCCTGACAGATTCTGCTGAGAGTGAGAGTGGTAGTCAGCTCATCAACCAGTGACACTGACATGGAGTGATAGAAGTAGATGAGCTGACAGCTGTTGTACTCCTGTTGGACAGCGATTTTGCGTCAGTGTTTGAGGTTGTTAAACAGCTTTATGAGAATGACTGGAAATGGTGCTGATGGGTTATTTAAATTCATTCATAATTTGGCTATAGACTGAAGTCTATAGCGTAAGTTAGATCAAGAACATTCAAGCAGGCGTATGAAAAAAGCCATCGATTTATGCTTCAGTTTTCTCTCGGAGGCCTGTTTGTTGTTGGTGTTTTTTTTTTCTTTTTTTTTTAGGAATGTTTGCTTGCTTGTTTTTTTGTTGTTGACATTTCTTTGTCAAATGTTTTGTTTGCCATATTGGAAAAACTTTGACTTGCATGTTGAATGTTGAGTTTTATCTTTGCATGTCATTGACAAACTCTTTTGTCTCCACAGCACAGACACAGACACTCACTACCCTCCCCCCCTTCCCCCCATCATATACACAGGCATACCCACAGACCGACCGACCGACACACACATACAGACAGACAGACAGACAGACAGACAGACACACACACACACACACACACACACACACACACACACACATATGTGCACACACATAAACATAAAAAATTATGCATGACAGTGCACACTCTCTGTTTGTCTTTCTCTCTCTCTCCTTGTCTTTCTCTCATTCTGTCTCTTTCTATCACACACACACACACACACACACACACACACACACACACACACACACACACACACTTTTTTTCTTTTTTTTTTTTTTGTCTTGTTCAGTGATACGGGTTTGGAATTGTGTCTAGTTTCAGCTATCAGATTTGGATGTGTTAAAAAAAAAAAAACAAACCTAAAGATTATACAGCACAACTTTATAGTTGTTAATAGAATATTTCTTCTTTTTTTCCTTTCAAAAATATGTAATGAAGCATAACCCACCTGTTTACAAAGGTTCATTTGCAAATAGGTTTTGTTTGAAATCGTTTTTTTTTTTTTTTTTTTTTTATTAGGAATTTTTGACAATTATTGTATTTGTATTCAGTTGAAGATGAATAGGATTTATTGATTTTTATTGAATCAGGAAAAGAGAAAAACAGATCTGAATTATACATTTCATAATTTGTAGCTCGGAATAGCTATGGTTTGGGACCAAAAAGCCAGGTGTTTCCTTAAATAGGAAATGAAACTGCCGTCCTACGTACATTCTTTTGCCACAAGAATTAGAGGCTTTGCCTCAAGTTTTTCTGGAACTCAACACCTTCCCAAAAGGGGAGACCAATGAGTCATCAGGCAGCTAAATGAGCTTTTCAGCCGCTCTGAGATCAGGCTTGTTGACAGAACCGCTGAAGATGAGAGCCGAGAAACATCTTACCCTCCCAGCGAAATGAAAAAGAGAAAGATGTATGAGCCTCCCCCCCCTCCCCCCCCCCCCCCCCCCCATGCTCCACCTGTCCCCCCCTCCCCACCCCTGCCCTCTGTCACACCCTGCCTTTTACCCCCATTCTTTTCCAGCTCCTCTCCCACCTCGCTCCTCTCTCTCCCCTCGCTGTCTTTTATTCTCGCAGTCCTGGCTGATCTCTCCATCTCGTCGACTGGGCTTTACAGGTTTGAGAGGCTGGGTGGGGGGTGGGGTGGGGTGGGGGGGGGGGGGTTGTATCGATGGATGTGGGGTGAGGGTGAGGGAGGGAGGAGGAGGGTGGGGTGGGGAGGGGTATCAGAGGCCAGCGTTTCCCCATTTCCTCGCCGGTGGTTATTGATCTTTGGCAGCGGGGCGGTGTTTGGTTTGGTAACCGGCATGATTCACACCTTTTTTTTCCCTACCCTGGGGGCACCAGCGCCTTGCGGCCTGCCGCAGTGAAGGTGCTGGTCAACAGGCTATCTCTCGCCCTCACATCGATTTTCTCTCTCATCCACTCTGTGTCTGTCTGTCTGTTCCTGAAGTCTGCCACTTGTGCACCCCCCCCCCCCTCCCCCTTTTCAGGGATTGTGTGTGTGTGTGTGTGTGTGTGTGTGTGTGTGTGTGTTTCGCCACCTAACCCATGTACCTATGATATCACATGAACGTAGAGTTCATATTAGCCCTTAGAACAGTCCTTGAAGTCTTTGAATTTTGAGGATCCCTGTTCAGGGACTGTGTAAAAAACCCTTGAAATTTGGACTAAATTTGGACATAGTGTTTGAAAATGCATGAAAATGCAGTTATTGATAGAATTTCAGAATTTCATAATTTAGTGAGAATATCAGTCATACAGAAAATGTTTGAAAAAAAAAATCATTTTGTATCTGCCAAAAGTGACCACTTGGCAATTATCTGCTACCTACTGGATTCTGAAATCATTGTATGAAGTAACCAACATGAAATGAACTTTTTTTTCTTTTGCATTCCACTGGTGTCTGTTCTCCAAGTCTGTTGTGGAAATAAACTGCACAAAATTTCAAAATTATCTATTAGCTTCGATAGGTCATATGAAATTCAGTCAGGCATACCTGTCTGTCAGTCTGTGTGTTTATCTATCAATCTGCTTACCTGTGTGTGTGTGTGTGTGTGTGTGCGTGTGTGCGTGCGCAAGTTTGTTTGCTTGCGGGTGCATGCATGTTAGCAGACACATATATATGTACACAAACAGACAGACAGACACAAATATTAATTTACCTTCACTTTCATTCTCTGTCTACGACCAACTTTACAATTTTTACCCTAATTTAGTAATTGCCTATCATATGAGCACAAAACTATCATTTATCCTGCAACTCTAATGATCCTTGGTCGTAAATGCATGCATATCGATTGTATGTGTGGGTTTGGGGTCATTGCTCACAGCATGTGCAAACAACAGGCTGTAGTTTGCGTGACTCATTGAAACGACTTGTTTGAACATAACATGAAGAGACAGGGAGCAGTTAGCAAAATTAGACCAGCGTGGAGGGAATGAGCAATTAGCAAGATGGACCTCTTGAAAGAAGAATTGCCAATTAACCTCAGGATTTTTAACAGAAATATCCTCTTGCTCACCCATGCACCCTCCTTCACTCTCCTACCCCACTCTACCCTCCTTTTTCCATTGTCAAAATGATCTTTGGTGGCTTGGACCAAAAAGAAAATGTTTGTGGAAAGTGAAAGTTCTACTTTGATTTAGGTTGATGGCCAGTGTGTCATGGCTTTGTGTGTTCGGGGGATTGCAGTTGTGTGGTACCCAATCCTTGTCAGATCTGTGTGCTATGTGTCATGGCTCTGTGTGATATGTCTTGGCTCTGTGTGATATGTGTTATCGCTTTGTCAGTTTGTGTGTTTAGGGGATTTCAGCTGTAGGTAGAGTACCTAATCCTTGTCAGATAATATGTAATATGTGTCATGGATCTGTATGGTATGTGTCGTGGCTCTGTGTAATATGTGTCATGTCTCTGTGTAATATGTGTCATGGCTCTGTGTAATATGTGTCACGTCTCTGTGTAATATGTGTCATGGCTCTGTGTAATATGTGTCATGTCTCTGTGTAATATGTGTCATGGCTCTGTGTAATATGTGTCATGTCTCTGTAATATGTGTCACGGCTCTGTGTAATGTGTCACGTCTCTGTGTAATATGTGTCATGGCTCTGTGTAATATGTGTCATGGCTCTGCGTAATATGTGTCATGGCTCTGTGTAATATCTGTCATGTCTCTGTGTAATATGTGTCATGTCTCTGTGGGACATATCATGGCTCTGCGTAATATGTGTCATGGCTCTGTGTGATATGTGTCATGGCTCAGTGTAATATGTCATGGCTCTGTGTAACATGTGTCATGGCTCTGTGTGATGTGTCATGGCTCTGTGTGTCTTCAGGGGATTGCAGTTCTAGGGTAAACTTACCCCTTGTCAGATCTGTGTGATATGTGTCATAGCTCTGTGTGATATATATGTGTCATGGTTCTGTATCTGTTCAGGGACTGCAGTTCAAAGGTAACTTATCTGTATCAGATCTGTATGTTATGTGTCATGGCTCTGTGTGTGACAAACATCATGGCTCCATGTCTTCAGGGGATGGCAGTTTCAGTAACTTTTTCCTCATCAGGTCTGTGTGATGTGTCATGGCTCTGTGTGACATGTGTCATGGCTTTGTGACATGACATGTCATGGCTCTGTGTAATATGTGTCATGGCTCTGTGTGACATGTGTCATGGCTTTGTGACATGACATGTCATGGCTCTGTGTGATATGTGTCATGGCTCTGTGTGTCATGGCTCTGTGTCTTCAGGGCGTTGCAGCTCCAGGGTAAATAATCTTTGTCAGATCTGTGTGACATGTGTCATGGCTCTGCTTGAAATGTGTCATGGCTCCGTGTGACATGTGTCATGGCTCTGTGTGACGTGTCATGGCTCTCTGTGATATGTGTCATGGTGCTGTGTGTCTTCAGGGGACTGCAGCTCCAGGGTACCTAATCCCTGTCAGGTCTGTGTGGACATCAAAGGCGGCGGTTTCATCTGCGAGTGCCTTCTGGGTTGAAGCTGAGCCCCAATGGACACGACTGTCTGGGTGAGTGTTTCTTCAGATGGCTCCAGACCAGCACATTCTGCTGGTAGGGAGAAGCAGCATTTTAGTTTGTGATCGTGTGAATGGGTAAAAAAGTACAAAAACAACCAACCACCAACCAAAACAACAACAACAAAGAAAAAAAAAGAAAAAGAGAAAAAAAAAATGTTGTCGAGAAGCATACAGTTTGGTAACTCATGTGATTTGAATGATTCAGAATGATATATTTCTTTTCTGTTTCATTTCAGGTCTGTTCTTTTTAAAAAAATCTTCTTGTGTTTGTCTCTCACTAGTTCTGTTTGGCTGTCTGTCTTTCTCTCTGGGGTTTAATGCGTCTTTTCTGTGTGATCTGCTCTTTCAGTCTCTCTCAGTCTTGCTCTCTCTCTCTCTCTCTCTGTCTGTCTTGCTCTCTCTTTCTCTCTCTCTTCTCTCTCTCTCACTCTCTTTCTTGCTTTCTCTCTCTTTCTTTCTCTCTCACCCACTCACTCTCTCTTGCTTTCTGTCTTGCTCTTTATCTCACTTCTTTCTCATCTCTCTCTCTCTCTCTCTCTCATACACACGCACACACACACACACACACACACACACACACACACACACACACACACACACACACACACACACACACACACACACACACACACACACACTCTCTCTCTCTCTCTCTCTCTCTCTCACACACACACACACACACACACACACACACACACACACACACACACACACACTCACACTCACTCACTCACTCACTCACTCACTCACTCACTCACTCACTCACTCACTCACTCACTCACTCACTCACTCACTCACTCACACTCACTCACTCACTCACACACACACACACACACACACACACACACACACACACACACACACACACACACACTCTCTCTCCCTCTCTCTCTCTCATATAAAGATCAAGCAAAATCTCAAAACTGTAAGCACAACGTAAATATCGTCATAAATAGTGTGCACTCGTTGCCAGAGAAAATGAAAACTACAGAAAATATCTGATAATAATAGTGATGATCACGCAAAATCTCAAAACTGTAAGCACAACGTAAACATCGTCATAAATAGTGTGCACTCGTTGCCAGAGAAAATGAAAACTACAGAAAATATCTGATAATAATAGTGATGATCACACAAAATCTCAAAACTATGAGCACAACGTAAACATCGTCATAAATAGTGTGCACTCCTTGCCAGAGAAAATGAAAACTACAGAAAATATCAGATAATAATGGTGATGATCACGCAAAATCTCAAAACTGTAAGCACAACGTAAACATCATCATAAATAGTATGCACTCGTTGCCAGAGAAAATGAAAACTACAGAAAATATCTGATAATAATAGTGATGATCACACAAAATCTCAAAACTGTAAGCACAACGTAAACATCGTCATAAATAGTATGCACTCGTTGCCAGAGAAAATGAAAACTACAGAAAATACGTGATAATAATAGTGATGATCACGCAAAATCTCAAAACTGTAAGCACAACGTAAACATTGTCATAAGTAGTGTGCACTCATTGTCAGAGAAAATGAAAACTACAGAAAATATCTGATAATAATGTTGATGATCAAATATGAGTTGGCTGGAACCTTAACGCCACATGGAGGTGCCTCTCAGGATACAAAGTGAGACTGAAGGCAGACTGAAGTGATGTAAAATAGCTTCACCCGAGGGGTGCATTAGGATGGAAGATGAATATTTGCGACTAGGAATATTTGCAGGAATAGGCTCGTTTCTGCCGGGTTCAAGTATGGAATAACATGCTGTGGAATTTTGAGAATCGCAAGTATGAGTGTGTAACATTGTGAGCTATTCTGTACACGTTTTGCTGAGGAATTCACTGTCTCTTCGGCTTTAAGTTTCAAGTAAGGCTCAATGTCCAAGATTTAGCCTTTGTCCAAATTCCAAATTGAAGTCTCATTCTTTGTCTTGGTAAGTTTTGTCATGCTTTTCTGAGAGAGGGTGTGTGTTGTGTTTTCAGTTCTAAAATTCCAGTGTGTGTGTGTGTGTGTGTGTGTGTGTGTGTGTGTGCGCACGCATGCATACAGGCATATGTGTGAATGTGTGTAGGTGCGCCTGCATGTGTGTGTGTGTGAGTAGTGTGTGTGTGTGTGTGTGTGTGTGTGTGTGTGTGTGTGTGTATGTGTGTGTGTGTGTGTGTGTGTGCAAATGCGTTTGCGTGTGTGTGTGTGTGTGTGTGTGTGTGTGTGTGTGTGTGTGTGTGTGTTTGAATGCTCTTTGTCGTATACATGTATGTGGCAGCGTGTGATTTTTCATTACTTCTGCGTAAACGGGCACACAGACACTTTAATGAACTCAGTGACTGCATATTTAATCCTCTTTCTCATCGATTTCCCCCACAGAGGACAAAACATGGACGCCGGAAAAAGAACTCCCAGCTCCCATTGTGGAGAATGACGGAGCGAAGTCGGGGCCGGCTGACACTGATGGACTCAATCTGTCTGGGCCCCAAGAACAGACGGTGGTGGAAGGGGGTGGTACAGGAGACAGCCGGGTGGTTCAATTAGGGGCCCAGAATCCCCCTGATCCCATGGAGCTGGGAGCCCCGGGAAGCATGCCTGAGAAGGACGTCATCATCCATCACTCCCTGGACATGAAGGCGGGGCTGGATCCTCCGCAGGTACAGGGTGGCTTAAAACTGAAATCTGGAGGAACGGCGCTGTGTGTGTTCAAATGGGGGTGTGTGGGGGTGATCTCCACGTGTGATGGGAGCTGAGCTTTGATTGATTTGATTTTTAAGATTTTTGTAATTGATTGATTTTTAAGATTTTTGTAATTGATTGATTTTAAGATTTTTGTATTCGATTGATTTTAAAAGATTTTTGTAATTGATTGATTTTAGAAAGTATTTTTAAGCCCTCCCCCCCAAAAAAACCCCCCCAAACCAACAACCCCCCCCCAAAAAACAACAACAACAACAACAACAACAACAACAAAAAAATGTGGACAAATGAATCAAGACAAAACACGCCATGTTTCAACCTTTTAGGTCTTTTTCAGACAAGATACATGACCTAAGAGGGAAAAACATATCGTGCTTTGTCTAGTGATTTGTTTGTCTATGTTTTTCAGGGGAACCTTAAAAATACTTAAAAAAATTTGTTTAGATTTCCGCCTGCAGTCGTCTCACTTTGCAACTAGATTTAATGGATTGATTTGTAAGATATTTGTAATTGATTGATATTAAGATTTGTTGTTGTTGTTGTTGTTGTTTCTTGGGCATTACATGGATGGTGTCTTGCAGATATAGAACAAAAAAGGATAGGAGGATTGATTTTCAAGATGAAGATGTTGTTGCTAGGGCATGGTATGGATAGGGGAATGAAGATGGTAGAACAAAAAAGGGATGGAGATCAGATGGGTATGTTGATAAGTTATGTGGGGGATGAGAATGGGGGTAGGAGGGGTGAGTGGGAGGGGTTGTATACAGGGATAAAAGAGTGGGAGAAAAAAAGGTGGTGCTAGTCAATAGCAGACCCTACACTAGACCTTTTATTTTCCCTCTTTTCATTACAAGACCAAGAATCCTGGTGTCTTCCTTTGATGGATTGTTGACTTTGTATTTTCTAGAGAGAGAAAACTAAGCAGTTTTGTATGTATTTATCATAATGTTTAGGTTTATTTACTTGTTTGTTCATTTGAGATATGTGATATAATGTCCTCTTCAATTTCACATTTTCAGATAACAGTTATTCACACTTTATAAGTTTTCATCAACAAGTGGTTCACCTAGGTGCTGGGTACATGAGCACACTGTGAAGTCAGGATTTCCTGGTGCATAACGGTAGTCCCTCAGTCTCGGACGGTGGCTTCCTGCATATACTGGAGTTGCATGTACTCTGCGGTTCACAGGCGAGGGTAGCAGGTGTGAGTAGCCCTCCTGGGATGACAAGGCCATCCCTGGCTTTGGTGTCCTCAGTCAGACCCTGTGGCCTTCTGTTGGAGGGCCTACAATAAAATGGAACACTTTAGGGTTTTCGTTTATTTATTGTACGGCATGCCCCGCCAGGTGAAAATCAACTGTTGGCTTTTCTGTTTCACCTCTGAACTTGCGATGACTGCCAAGTCTCTGAGATAGGAGTGGATAGCTAGTCAGAAATTCAGGCTTTACTGAACATTGAAAACATCCCTTAATAAGACATTATAGTTTAATCCGCCAAATGAAAGGAAAAATTAAGTCTCTGAGATAGGAGTCTAGTCAGAGATTAAGACTTTACAGAACATTTTAAAACTTAAAGAGAAATTATTGTTAACCCACCAAATACAAGGGATGAATTACAAGACAGTTTAACTGTAACTTCTTTTTCAGGTTTGTTTGAAGTTCCGCCTGCATTCACCTCCCTTTAAAACTATCTTTAAACGTGTTTATGGTTATTAGGTCAAACCTATTACAAGAAACACATTCAGATAATTGGAGAGTGTTTCGGTCTGTTTGGAGGAAAGGGGACAGTGCGTTTAGAGTAGCTGAAAATCTCATCAAACCTGCCCATGTTTACGCGCATTTGTCTGTCACGGTGTTATGTCTAGAGTTAGTTGACCTATGAACTGATTAAGACAAAGAAGTAGGTTCTCACTAAATGATAAATTTGTAATCAGTGAAAATGAATTTGATCAGGCTAAAATAGATACTTTTTATCGAAATTTTTTCTCATTTATTTATTTTTTTTTTTATCAGTACCCCTGACAGTCTGACATTCTTTTTTTCTCATTGTCCTGAACAGTCCATGTATCAGCTGAGAGAGGGAGACGCCAGCTCACAGGATAATGCCGGCAGTCTGAACAACAATGTCTGGCCCGACTACGAAAAAGCGCCGCTCACCCCTTTGGAAGATTACGTAGTGGAGCCACCGGTGGTAGACAATAATGATGAGGAAGTGGTGGCTCCACCTGTTTTTGATGGGGAGCCTGGGGGGTTGTCGTTCACGGGAGACGGTTTGGCGGAGCCACCTATTTCCTCAGCGTGTGATGGAATAGCGTGCCTCCACAACGGCACCTGTGTGGTGGAGGAAGGCTATGCCAGGTGCAACTGTCCTTTGGGGTTTACTGGCAGCTACTGTGAGCGAGGTGAGTGCAGGTGGTGTGGAGGTGATGTGTGTGGTGATGCGTCATGAGGGAGGTGAGTGCAGGTGGTGTGGAGGTGATGTATGTGGTGATGTGTCGTGAGGGAAGTGTGTTCATGTGGTGTGGAGGTGATGTGTGTGGTGATGAGTTGTGAGGGAGGTGGTGTGGAGGTGATGTGTGTGGTGATGTGTTGTGAGGGAGGTGTGTTCAGGTGGTGTGGAGGTGATGTTTGTGGTGATGCGTCGTGAGGGAGGTGTATTCAGGTGGTGTGGAGGTGATATGTGTGGTGATGTGTTGTGAGGGAGGTGTGTTCATGTGGTGTGGAGGTGATGTGTGTGGTGATGTGTTGTGAGGGAGGTGTGTTCATGTGGTGTGGAGGTGATGATGTGTGTGAGGGAGGTGTGTTCATGTGGTGTGGAGGTGATGTGTTGTGAGGGAGGTGAGTTCAGGTGGTGTGGAAGTGATGTATGTGGTGATGTGTTGTGAGGGAGGTGAGTTCAGGTGGTGTGGAGTTGATGTGTGGTGATGTGTTGTGAGGGAGGTGAGTGTGGAGGTGATGTGTGTGGTGATGTTGTTTTATGCCGGAATGTGTTGAACAGCGTGATTTTTTTTTCTGATGCCTCTTCGCTGGGTGTTGTACCTGTGCTTTTTCCTTTTATCTTTTTTTTTTTCCCCATTTCATTAACATAGAGACAGTATATACACCCACATGGATGCGCACTCACACACACACACTCACACACTCGTATAAACAGAAACACACACAGGCACGCACACACACACACAGAGGAACACATACACACGCTCGCTCGCACACACACAAACACACACACACACACACACACACACGCACACACACACACTTGTATTCCCCTCTCCTGCTCATTTATCTTCGTTTTCTCAACTTTTGTTCAAGGGAAAGTGTGCTATAAATTTAGGTCACTTGCATTTAATATGCTTACATTATTATGCTTTTAGGGACTCTGTCAAGTCACCAGATATTTTCGGCAAACTAATGGGTTTTAGGCCTTTAGGTCTGTAGACCATAATATGTATATATACAAAGAGTAGATGTGTGTTTTTCCTCAGTCTTCATGTTTAAGGCAGGTCTATTGGCAGTGATGTTATTTGACACGGATTCAATTTCATTCATTAATGCATCATCGTTTTACATGAGAGAGAGAAGAGGAGGTAGGGGAGCAGAAGGAGGAGGAGGAGGGGCAAAGATGGTGAAAAGCTGGAAAAGGGGTGGGGTGATGTGGGAGACAGAAAGAGAGAGGGCATTTTTCGTGGGTGGCTTGCAGTGTGTGTTTGCCCTTTTTAGTCTCACGCAATATGTGTGAGGGCGTGGAGCATCAAAAAGTGGGCCATAGTTGAATTAGAATTGGTTCCAGAGCCCATTGTAGCCTGCAGTTGGGGCAAGTCTGAATGAGGGCGAATGCAACAACATGCATTGTTTATGAAGCTCTTTAGACAGGCCATAGCCAAACAGTGCGGGGTTCAGCAAACCCAATTTGTCACTGACACCCCGCTGCCATGCCTTCCGGCTGGGAAACGGAGAAGGAGAGATCTTTTTGCTTGTGTTTGAGCTTGTGGGGAAACTGTCAGTGGATTCCAACACATCACTGAAACACCAACTGCTGTGGCTCGGTCCACGGCTGCTTGCTGGGACTGGATAATTGCGGGTTCAAATCCCATCAGATTTATACCTTTTTGGGATTTTGTTGTTATTGTTGTTGTTTAGTGTTAATTAAGAACAGCTTGAAAAAGGATAGCTTTCCATGGCGCCAGACTGTTGGTGTTTCACCAGTGTAGATGGACTGGAGCTGTTTGCCCCATAAACGGACATGGTTTTTCATGAGAGAGAGAAGAGGAGGTAGGGGAACAGGAGGAGGTTCCCACTCGCTTTCCACTTTCCCATTGAGATAACATCACAGTGCAAGAACCAATTGAAAATGGAACCAACGAAAGAATCTTAAATTCACAATTCCAGAGTTTTAGTGTCAAAGTGAGGTGGCTACAGGTGGAAATTGAAACACATTTAGAAAGAGTTATTACTAGTAAGTCTGCCAAACAACAGCTGGACAAACAGACCACATGACAAAACAACGACTAGCCAAGACAAACAACACTCGGGACAATGAAAACAAAGTACCCACAATCACACATCTTCACAAGTCTGGTGCAAGATGGGCGTTGATTGAAAACCATCTAAACTGGTGATTGCTTCTTCTTCGTTTTCATTATCCTGAGTATTGTTTATCTTGCCTGAAGAAGAGCTAAGAGGTCAAAATGGGTCGTGTTTTGTCCTGTGGTTTGTTTGTCCCTGTTGTTTGTCGATCTAACTAACAATTCTTGTTAAAGTTTCCAGAATGTTAGTCATTAAACTTAGGCCTGATGCCATTTTGATAGAACAAGTTAAATGAGATTGAGCAATGCTCAACACTCACTCAAGGAAAATATGCCAAGAAATCATGGTAGGTAATCTTGCATTTTAATACAACAGGTTTAATGAAATCAAGTAACACTCAGCATTCATATTTAGAAAATGTAATATTATGCCAAGAAATGATGGTAAGTAATCTTGCATTTTGATACAGCAGGTTTAATAAAATCAAGTAATAGTCACCATTTGTATTTAGAAAACATTAAGCCAAGATATAAATATAAGTTTGTAAATTTTTCAGGGACATGACAGTTTTATTAAGGTAGATGAATCATGTTTTGCAAACAAAAGTTCCTCCTCCAAAGCATGTCTGAAAGAATGATTTTACCATTTGCACATTTGTGCCTTTTCAGAACTGGAAATTCGTTTCCCACGTTTCCGGGGAACGGGTTACCTGGCATTACCAGTCCTTCGTGATGGATACAAAGAGTTTGCAGTGGCCATGGATTTTCGGCCGGAGGCCAAAATGGGCCTACTGTTGTTCAGTTCAGAGTTTGAAGATGCTCGCAAAGATTTCTTTGCCATCACTCTCAGTATGGCTATGTGGAGTTCAGGTTAGTTGGTTGTACTTTGTTTTCTTTGTCTATCTGTTTCTCTCTGTGTAGCTCTTTCGATGTCTGTCACCATGTCTTTCTCAATGTCTTGTTGACTCATGTGTCTCTTTTCGTTGTACTGTATGTGTACATTTTGGGTGTAATGAAAATAAGGAAACTGCATTCACAGGAAGACGCACACATGTATGGGCACTTGTTCACAGCCATGGGCAAGCACAGACAGATGGACATGCACGAACGCACGCACGCATGCATGCATGCATGCACATATGCATGTAGGTTGGCATGCATGCTCACACACACACTCACACAGACATGCACACATGCACCCCACCCCCCCACATATACATGAACAAACAAACTAACTAACAAACAAACTCTCTCTCTCTGTTTGTCTCTTTAGAACTCTCTCTGTCTCTCATTCTCACACATACAAACACATGTATGCATGCATATGTACACATGTGCATGCATGCACACACGTACACAGATAGACAGACTCACACACACACACACATGCACATGCACACGCGAGAGAAAAAGAGACAGAGAGGGAAAGAAAGATTTGTAAGGACTTACGAGCAAATGAAGTTTAAGAATAGGCAAAGGATGACTGATGATTAATTGTGGTGGTTTCGCTACGCCATTGGCCCACATGATTACTGTGTTTTCGTTTATTGATGTTAGCACAATTAGCTCCTTCCCAAGACTTTGAGAGACTGATCAGTGTAAAAATAATCTCTGATTAATGATTTAGCAAAAAGCCCTGGGCTTGGAAATCCCCTCCAAGTGTATTGCTTTAGAGAGAGAAATAAAATCCAATATGCTGTTGATGGTGAGGACCCTCCATGCCCTTGCTGTCTCTCCACAGCAAACAATCATGTTAACCCTTTCTCTGCAGTATGGACACATGACATGAAGCCTGAGGTTGACCCATCAGTTTTGTGCACACATCAGATATTGATGTGAATTTCTGAACATGCACACACACCCACATCCACGCTCATGCATGCACACATGTACACACACACATGTACACACACACACACACCCTTCCCCCCACCTCCCCCTAGTGAAACTTAACAGAATGTGTAAAACTCAATCTTGAAAGGAAGTCTTGATTGGAAGGTAAATATTTGTAGACAGATGGAGTGAGATGTTTGGGAAAAACAAATCTTTAATGTGAGGCGAATCATTAGATAAGATAAATTTTGTTCATACACAAGAAGAAAAATGCTTCAGAAAAAACAACCATATATAGGAAAGAGTTTTAATGGAAAACTAATTAAATCTATTGATAAAGAGAAGAAGAGAAGTGAACAGGTTGCATGCCAGTTAAGTTCACTTGCCAGCTGGGATAGTGGATAAAACAATTCCACTAGACTGTTGGAAGTTATTTTTTAGTTAGAGGTAAAAAAGATAGCCACTATATTTCTTTGCAAGTTTGTTACTGTTTTTCTCTCTTTTTTTTTTTCCAATGGATAGTGTTCATCATTAATCAGTTTGCTTTTAATTATTGTTTTGTTTTTTTTTTCCAGTGGGTAGCATGCATCTTAATCAAAAGTAAACAGCGCTGAACAGATTTTGTAGGAAATCCCAGCCAGAAATCCCAACCAAGTAGCTTTGTTTTTACCTCTCCATGCAGTGACATTATGACAGAGTAATTTTCTTCAATGCAGATAACAGAACTTTGGGTTCCTTTCTCACACTTTGATTCCCCACCCCCTTCACACCCATGACCCTCCCCCCAAATTTTTAGACTGGAATGAACACCTCTGAGGCAAAGTTCCAAATATGGTGACAACATTACGCAGCTGGCGAGTGGCATACGAGTGAGAGCGGAGATGAGGGTGGATGACATCAACCGGAGGCTACTGCACATGCAAATGTAACATGTGGAGCGTACTTTGTTCAGTATTTAGTAACATGTTGATTTGTAGAAATTATGCTCCATCCCTTTCTTGGTAGAAATTGTGTCAAAAGAGCATAGAAGAAATGTAATTTTTGCAGCATTGTTTGCATTAGATATGATTGCAAATATCTTTTATCAGAATAGAGAGAGAGCAGTGATTGTGAGTGATCACAGTTTTTGAGAAAATGTCAATTCTTACGATATTCAAAATATGGCTGAAAACATTAACTTTTAGTCTATGGCATGCACAGCTCTGTGCATTGCTTATAGCTCTGCTGCCTACACATGCACTGTGCCGTGCACCAACTGAGAGCTCAGTTGTGTATGGCACGCACAAGTCCGTGCATTCTTATTTCGAAAAATTCTAGTATTCAAACTCTAACGGTCTAAGAGAAATAACTCCCACCAGAACTTAGTAGAAGGTTCCTGGTAGCGTGACGTACCCTAGTTCTTAAGTTCAAGCAAAGTTCATGTTTGCTGTCTGCGGCTGAAACAAAGAACCTCTTGCTGTTTTTTTCTGACCTGAACTGACCGCGTTTCTGGCACCGGCCTTTTTGTCTGCTGGTTGAAATGGCAGCTCGGCACCGGCAAGTCATTTTTTTTTTAGAACAGTTACAGAAGAATGTATTCAAGGTGGTTCCGATAACGAAGGAGAGTCAATTGACAGTGGAGATGATAGGGAAGATGAATGTCTATTTGAAGATGTTCTTGATACAATGACAAATCAGCTGATTTGACTGATTGAGTGACACACACACATGCGCTTCACTAACAAAATCTCTCCAGCCCAAATTCTGTGAAATTGTTAAAAAATGGATAATAACTGATAGCGAAAAGCACCACCATAACCATAGTGTGTTAGGTGAGTGCTTTTTTGTATCATTGTCTTCATGCCGTTACTAAACACTGATCGTCAAACTCTGCACTTGTTTTTTATTTCTGTGTGTTTTGGTTCCTTTATTTATTCGTGCATTGTCTCAACGCAGGATCTTTTAGAGTTTTGAAAGTACTTCATCTAAAAGTCCCCGATTTCTTCTTTTCAGACATACCAAACATGATGTTAACACGGACCAAACATAACACGTAAAACAAATTTAAAAAATGCCCAAATCACTATGTAGGCAGGGGTTTTAGCGTGAGTGGCTGTGTGCAGGAGGGGGGAAAACTCATGCTGCATGCATAC
>JADBJO010006506.1:27500-62500 GCA_016801955.1 Conus betulinus
GCTTTCCTGGTGGAATATTGTTTGGTGCATCTGTTCTTTGTGGCATCCAAAGATCTGTTTGTCAAAAATTCACATGTCTGTTTTGTAATGTTGATTGAAGAAAAACATTACTTTGCACTTTGCTGTGTGTGTTTAATTGTATTTTGGCTTGAATCATTTTTTTCTACCTTTTTTTCTTTTATCTTTTTCTTTTTGTGTGTGCAAATTTTCATGTAGGGGCAGGAGGGGTGTATGTTTTATGGTGCAGCTATTCATCGATTCTGTCTATAGCGTATGGTGGTTCTGAGTCACTAGTGTTAATTGTTCCTAGTTAAATAAAAAAAAGGATGAAAATTAAGTTTTTGGTGTAGGTTTGGATACAGCATCTACATATTTGACTACATCTTAAATTTTTTAAGTCCAGTATTTAATGCATTGTAGTTTTGTGATGTGCTGTTCAGTACGCCTTCAATACAAACTGAAAATAGAAGTAGGGCATTGAAGAAGAAGGAGAAAAATATCAAACAGGTTGTTGTCATGTATCTTTCAGAAGAGAGAGATTGTGGAGGCTCTTGGTGGTTTCAGAAACACCTGTTCGGATTCCTCGTTTCAACGGCCACTCTCACCTGGAGTTCAAAGGCCTTGGCCGGTCAGTGCTGGCCTTCACAGAGCTGGAGGTGGTGGTCAAGCCAGAGGCCAGGGATGGGCTGATTCTGTACAACGGCTACACGCACAACAGGAAGGGCGACTTCATTTCGCTCTCCCTGAAGCAGGGATACGTGGAGTTTAGCTTCGACCTGGGCACTGGCCCTGCTGTGATAAGGTGAGAGGCCCATCGTCGGAGCTCAGCGTAGATCCAAATATTTGTGTAGTCATGTGATGTGATTATTGGAGAGCCTGTTAAAGTCATGTTATCTCCGAGATGATCTTTGTTTTCAGAAAATAACGAGCAAATAGGGTAACTCTTGCTCTGATGATGAAATAAATACACGCCCATAACTCCAAATAAATTTTGCTTATGATATCAAATGGCATAGCAGAAATGACAACACAGAGCAATGAGAACAAACAGGGAGATGTCCCCTTCTGCTAGGCGATTCGGTGTTGTAAGCAACATCGTTTGGAGTTATGGGTGCAAGAGTTACCCTACTTGTTTGTCATTTACTGTCTACTGTTCTCTGCCTCATTTACGATTTCCCTTCTTTGTTTTCAGAGTAAGTACTACTTTGTACTGTGCCTTTCTCTAGTCCTGTCTATCTAGCAAGATGATTAAAAGCTACTGTTCATGTGTGTGTGTGTTTGATTATACTCAAGATGAACAAGGCTGTGCCAGCCTTGAATAAAATGTTCATTTGTGTTTGTTCATTTCTCCAGTTGTTGTTGCTGTGTAGATGTGTTAGGTGTAGGGTATATGGGCAAGCTTGGAACATCTTTTTTTTTTGGGGGGGAAGGGGGGGTGTCTCCTTGATTGTTCTGTGTGCTCTGTGTTGTCATTTCTGCTAGGTGATTAGGGTGTCATAAGCAGCATTCGTTTGGAGTTATGAGCCTGTATCTATTTCACCATAGGTGCAAGAGTTACCATACTTGTTTATAATTTACTGTTTATTGTTCCCTACCTCATTCAAAATTTCCTTTCAAAGCACTGTGTTTGAGAGAGAAGGAAACTGCTCTGTTAATCTCTTTTCCATATAATTATGGTCTGTCGTAACAAGTCATTGGAGTTGTAATTTTTCTGTACTTTTCAGGTCAAAGTCAGTTTGCTTTACTCCGTTTTTTTTTTTTTTTTTTTTTTTTTTAGATTGTATTGTGCAAACAGGAACGATGTACCTCTATTGCTTGACTCATTCATGTATTTTGATCTTTGTATAAACAGGAGTGCTGTGCCTCTTAAACTTCACCACTGGCACGTGATACGAGCGTCTCGAACAGGACTGGAAGGCGTGCTGCGAGTTGATGAGGGGCGGAGGTCAAGGGTCAGTCTCAGGGAGCATACACACAGTTGACCTTGCTGCAGAACCTGTTCCTTGGGGGTCATGAGAATTTCGATCACACCTCCAAACACGCCAACCTGTCGTCATCATTTGTGGGCTGCATACAGAAGGTCAGCGCTGCAGAATTTCCAGAGCATTGTTGTGTCTTCTGCTGCTGTGGTTCGTCTCGTGTATCAGTCCCTCTGTTTCTGTAACACTGCATGACCTATACCTGACAATTAGTCTACAGAGCTGCCAACCATCCCACTTTTGGCAGATTTTATGATGCTCAATCGCACATCATTCTGCTATTCCGCTTGAAGTAAAAAAATTCTGCTTGTGTGAAAAAAAAAAAAGTTTGTTCGTTTGTACGTCTTCCATTCATATTCGTATCGCCCAAGAGCTGTTTGTAAACTTGCTCCCAGTTCAGCTTCTTCTGCCGCCATCATGTTGAAACAACCTGCTGGACCAATTAACTGTGAGGCAGAAAAGGAGAAAAAAAAAAAATTAGAAGTGCTGATTCAGGTTGCATTCTGCTGTCATGATGGGAGTGCTGCTGATCCCAGTCAGCAATCTGGCCGATGAAAGTGTTCAGCGTTGTCAGGAAGAACCTTACAGATATTTGTCACTCTCAGGGTCAAGACACTACAGAGGCACTGATGGGTTCTGAAGGGCAAAAATGAGCCAAGTCATAGGATGAAGCTTAGTGACTGTGTGTTTCAAAAATGTTAAAGAGCAGCAATGAGCTGGTTGAGACAGTGATTCCTTGAAAAGGACTTGATGAAAGGAATTCAAAAGAAATTGTCTGGAATGTCATTCTTTTATTTTGGAAGCAATAGCGAATGTATTGCTCTCAGCTGTCAGAAATGCCTCTCAGTTTTCAACAATGTTCCGCTCAAGTCTCTTCAGAGGCTGACAGCTCTTGAGTCTGGCACTGACAAAGATGTCTTGCTGCCTGTGCAGTTACATGGCGTCTGTTCTGACGTGCTGAGGCCCCCCCCCCCCCCCCCCCCCCCCCCCCCCCCCCCCCCAGCAGCATTTCTGCCAAATGCATGTTAGCCTCTGGACAAGGGACGCAACTCTTGAGGGTTGGATAATGCAAGAGCTTGAGAGAATATGGACAGTAATATCTGATATAATGTCAGAGTAGTTATCAGACACATGTTTTCAAATACTGTTAAAGAATGCATCAGTTGTTATTGACTTTGAAGGTATGACTTAACTGTATTTGTTTAGTTGATCACTACTTATGCTCTTGTTGGCTACATTAATAATAATAAGTGTGTGTGTGTGTGTGTGTGTGTGTGTGTGTGTGTGTGTGATGGAGAGAGAGAGTGTATGAGTACATATGTATATGATGTGTTCTTGCGTGTACATTATATAAATATGCGTGTCTGCAAGTTTCTCTCTTTTGACGTTACAGATTGTGATCAACAAGCGGTCTCTGGCCATCCTGGAAGACAACCTGGGCGGTCGGAACATCGAGCCGTGCCAGCATCCCTGTGTGAGGAGAGCCGTGCATGAACGGGGGACAGTGCAGCGCTGAGGGGGAGGTGTACCAGTGTGCCTGTCCCATAGGCTACACCAACACCAACTGTGAGGACGGTTAGTCACAGTTGTCTCCACCCTCTGTTGGGCTATGCCCGACCACAGGAGCTGCACTGGTTTGTGTGCATGATGGGCGTTTGATATATATATCACATTGTCCTTTAAGTTCTTCCATTTTGTGGATTTTCAGGGCTTTCATTGTTTTAAAGAATTTATTTTTCGTTTTTAATTTTCCAGGGCTTTCTCGGGTTTACATTTGATCTGACAGAAACATGGCTGATATGAAACTTTGGGCTGGATCTCTCTTTTTGTTTCATGGTTTGACTTAGTTTTTGGGTCTTTTAAGTCTTGAGGTTTTAATGTGTAGGTAGTTCTAATCATAACTTGCTTGAAGCCCTATTGTGGCCTGTGTGTTTGGCTGGGCTACAGTCCACATGACTTGACTGGCAGATGAGAGGATGTGCACTCAGAATTAGGTCGACGGAAACACAAGCTGTATCGGTGTTTCAGGTCCATCTCATATCAAGGTGTGTTCATGCCCCTTTCTTAACTGAGGAGTAAACAACATCTCCAACAAGAGTTTTATGGATATGGATTAACCTGAAATGCGTCTTTTTCTTTGAATGCTAAAAGTTTTACTTGCTTCACAATTTTGGACATGTACCCTCTCAGACGAGTGTGACTTTGTTAAGAAATAGGAACCTTTCAAAGGCACATATGTTACAGCACTGGATGCAGTCATTTAGAGTAGAGGAAATAAGGCCAAACTGTTTTTTGTCAAGCGAGTGTTTGTGTTGGTGTATAACCACTCATTCACTGACAAGTTTGTGGCTTGAGACAAAAAACGATTGTAGGCCAACAGGTGGAATGGAGTTGGTAAAGTTCTGTTCAAACCGCATACCTTCTGGGCCAGTTACCAATACATGATGAAACCCCTGATAAATACTGTTGTATGTATTCTTACCCATGTCATGATTTTTTCCCTGCTCGATTTTTTTAGCTTCAAACGGTGCTATACCCTACATGTATGTGATCTAAACACTGTTGTATTATCTGCTGTGAAAGATGAATGCTACGAAAAATTTTGTAGTCACCTGTAACAATATATAGTCACCTTTAAAAATACTTCCAGAGACATGAAAACCTTTCTGTCATGTCTGTCATTTAAGCTAGAAAAGTTGATGATCAACAAGTAATTGAACTGATTACTTTTCAGTCAGATGGTAATGTAATTTTTTCTCTCCCAGAAATGGAACGTCTGCCTACCAAACCCATGTTCAGTGGATCCAGCTATCTGATGTACACAGATAAAGACATAGTGAAAAGGTGAGTTCTGTGGTATCCGTATTCAGCATATGTTGGACGTTGCTCTTGACTTCACACTCCCAATGTTTTAGGTTCCCCCCAGTGCCCTTACATTTGATATTAGCTTTACTGTGTGTTTGTACTGAGTTTATCCCTCATCAGATGTTGAGGGTCCTGGTAGACCCATACTCATACATAAGAGTTCAAGCGTTTAAATTTTAGCTAATGGTGCAGATCCACTTGGACCCATCGTCAGGCATTGTGGTATCTGATTACAACTCCTTAACATATGGGCCTACCAGGACTTGCAACATTTAAAGTGTAGGGTTCAAATGATGCAGCATATGATTTCCTTCCCCTTGATGCGTAGATATCAAAATTTTGCTGATAGAGAATAAATTACACAGAGGTAAAATTTCAATAGAATAGTTTTTTATGGTTCCAGAAATTTAACATCGTCGTTGTGGGTCTGGGTACAGGAGTTCCCAGGAAGCACTGTGAAGGTTGATGCAAAAAGGCAGGAGGATGGGGAGACAGGGGACGGGAGAGGGGGTGGGGGGGGGGGGTGTTGCTGTGTTTTCTGGTGCTATACCCATGCTGCTCACCCCAGCCCTCTGACACACAGCCACACCCGCATGTCCAGCTGCTGCTTCAGCTCCAGCACTCCACAGGGTGCTGCTAGTATTAGCTCGTTATGAAACACCCGTACCGCTGCCAAGTCAATTTAGTGGGATTCAGTGGTACCTGTTTTGATCTACCATAGGTACAGCATCACCTTGCTAAGCCCCCTCCTGTCAACAGTAACTGCTGAGCTGTGGAGGTAGTGTGTGTGACATAGGGTGGGTATGGAGAGGAAAATTGTAACTGAAGCCTGGCTCTCTTGCATGTGCATTTTTTCAGCCCAGAACTGCTGCTAGTATTGGTATTTTTTGGTTAGAAATCAACGGAACGTGGTCAGTTCACGATCCTAGTCTTTTGTGAGGGAATCGTTTCCCCCACCCAGTACTGCTGCTAAGATTTCACTGGACACCTCTCAGGGATGCCCATTATTTTTGGCCAGCCTTGACTTCAAACAAGGCTGCAGTGTGAGGGAAAGTAATGCAGCATGGGCGGCCACTTGCAGCCGCATTAAACACCAGGGGAGACAAACAGAGCGGCCAGATACAGGCAAAACAAGTGCAAGGGGGCTAGAGCAGAGCATGATGAAGGGCCATAGAACTTGAGGGTTTTTTTTTTTTAATAACAAAAATCACTGAGGACAAGAGATGATGCTGTGGAGTTGTGTTCTGGTTGAAACCCCCTGGACAGGGCTAGTCTTTGTTTCGTGGTATATCCTAGTGACTACCAAGCCAACGTTTGTCTATAGTGTACAGTTGTGTTACTGTCTTGTAACTGTTTTGTTCATTATCTTCCCAAGTGGGAGTAATCCTGCCTTTATTATTTTGTGATAGTTTTATCATCATCATTATTACCATTACTATTGCTATCATTATTGCTATCATCATCATCATGATTTCAACTCACGTTGTCTCCTTCCCAATGGCCTTGTTTTCATTCAGCACCCATCATGCGCCAAATTCGAGAAGATACGTGATTGCTCGTTCTTCATTTTCATTGTCCTGAATGTTGTTTATCTTGCCTGAAGAAGTCCTAAGAGGTCGAAATGCGTTGTGTTTGCTTGTAATTTGTTCGCCCCTGTTGTCTGGAGGATTTACTACAATTTGAAAAAAAAAATTGTGTTCCTTGACACAAAAAAGGGGAAAAAGAATTATCAAAATTGTTGACCACTGTTTGCTTTACATTTTTTCACCTGTCCGATTTTGTAAATACAATACAATCTCCTCTTCATCCCCTGGACCATTTCCCAATGTTCCCCAGTTTTCTGCTGCCATCCTGTTGGAACTTTTTTACCTGCTGTGGTTCTCACTCAGGGTGACAGGCAACAAGATGGACCTGCAACTGTCCATAAAGCCCAAGGGAAAGAACGGCTTGCTGTTCTGGAGCGGGCAGGAGCTGCTGTGGAACGGCATGGAAGAGAGCACCAGCAACTTCGACTACGTGGCGCTGGGCTTCGTGGACGGGGGTCTGCAGCTGCGTTTCAACCTGGGCAGCGGGGAGGCTTTCATTGCTACAACGACACACGTCTCTTTGATGGAAAGTGGCACTTCATCCGTGTTCAAAGGTACGCACGTGTATTCAAAAGATTCCTTATTTCGTTCAGAATACGAGACAGACCATTGATTTTTTTTCCACGCAAGTAACTTCTTCAGTTGTCACAAATTGACAGATAGAAAGAAATTGCACAAAATAATACCAGACTTGTGTGCCCTTGCGGTATCGCCATATTTTGGACAGACGTTTGATGAAAAGGCAATGAATACAAGAAACTGAAGAAAAATGTGCCAAAGAAAAAAGAAAATCCGGAGACAAAGTTCTTCAGCTGAACATGTGGTGTGTAAGCATTGTATTAGTGTGCCATGACCAAAGAAAGACCACTCTTGCACAGTCTTGCATGTAAAATTACATCTGGCTGTGTCTGTGTCCTCTAAAACATGCCAATACATTGGAACAGTTGCAAGGACTGTAGGCCTTGAGGTAATGGGAAAACTAGCAAGAGAGCATGGATTTGTGTGTTCGAAGTATGGCGATGAATCAGGTTTTAAAGTGATTTGTGTGGAGGAAGCTGTTTCTATTATAGACATTGGAAGATCAGGTGTCCCTTTTATCTTCTGCTTTGTGACGGTAGGTGAAAACGAAACCTCTCCCCCTCTGTTCCCCCTCCTCCCAAAGTAGGACAAGTAAAGAGAATGAAAGTCTTCTTTAAGTAACGTTTCCGGGGATTCCTGCAAAGCTTAGTGTGTTTTCCGACAGACTGTTGCTGGTTGCACATGACCCTGCTAAATGACCGCTATTATTTTATTTGAGGCAACAAAGTATTTTCAGTTTGAAAGATTTTTGTTTTTAACATCCAGTAACTAATATGAACATGAAACTGTTTTCTTTAGTTGCCTATCTTTTGTGAATGCAAGGCGCCGTACAAGTATATTACTATAGCATGGACCCCCCCCCCCCCCCCATCCCTCCCCTGCCCCCATCAAAAAAAAAAAAAAAAAAGAAGGTAATGTTTAAAAACAACCACCCAGTATTTTCTGATCAGTACATTATGTAAGCAGTGACATGGAATGTGGAACATGACTGATTGCAAGATAGGGCAGACGTGTCTGTGTGTGTTGACAGAGACAACCAGGATGCCTACATGGAAGTGGATCGGCGGCAGATTGTGGAAGGCAGCGCACCTGGGACCTACACAATGCTCAACACCAATCGCATTGTCTATCTTGGTCAGTGTGGGATGAGTTTGCTCTTTGTGTTTGAGAGTGCATATGTGTCAGTGTGTGTGTGTGTGTGTGTGTGTGTGTGTGTGTGTGTGTGTGTTATGTGTGTGCGTAGACGATTGTGATATTTGTAAATGATATACATCAAGATGACATTGATATTATTATACAAATGAAAACATAATTGAAAATAAAGCTTAAATCAGCGAACATGAACAGCATAAACAATGTTTGCTTAAAAAATACTGAAATCTCATACTAATGTACTGATAGGACTGCGAAGTAAATGTTTTGATACATTAGCCAAAAATGAATGATTTGAAATCAGAGTCTTAAAATCATCAATTGTAGGATTATTTGGCAACTGAAAATTGGGTAGGTACTGCCGCATAGTGGGACAGTTAAATAGTACATGAAATGTCAAAAGTCTTTCCCCACATATGCATTTTTGCATCAACATATTTACATTTTAATGAATTATATTTAAGTCTAAAACACAAACTGGAAATTTCCCTTGGAAAAACGTTCAACAAAGACATGCTGTAAGAGGTGTGCCGATTTGCATTATAACCCACACACGAGCTTTGGTGTTTTTCTAAAAGATTATAGCATTCCTTTACAGACAAAGGAATATAAACGTTTTCACAACGAATACTTTGTCCTGCACCTCCTCTAGCTACTCTGTCTGCCCATTCGTTTCCATAAATACCACAATGTAATGGAACCCAAGTAAATGTTACACTGGAACCCTTTTGAATTAGAAAATGTATGAGATGATTAATTTCAATTACTAAGTCACATCTGTCTCTAGCCTTCATGGATTTCAGTGTGAATAAGACAGACTTAGAGTCAACACAAAAAAGTATTGGAAATATAACCATAGGAAGATTAACAATGTATCGCAGTGCCATGAGAATGGCTACCAGTTCCGCGGTGAAAACAGAATGACCTGCACCAATATGGAACGATTTTTTCTTCTTTAGACCAGGTATTACAAATCCAGCACCAGCCACATTAGTGTCAATAAGAGAACCATCGGTATATACCTTCAAATGGTTAGAATAATTTGAATGAACATGAGAGCGAAAAAGAAGCAGCAAGTAGATGAGGGTTATCACTCTTTTTTAGATCGTCATTGGAGAAGTCAAAATCTGCTCTGTTCAGTTCCCATGGAGGAATTGGAGACGTAATCGAACGCTTACCTATATCTTTAGTTTTCAGATCTAATCTACTGTGAATACCTGATGTATAAGTGGCTATTGTTGTCAAAGATTTTATGGCCCTTGCTCTTTTTGGAAATTGAAGATCTGATCTAAGTACGTTTTCATTCACGTTGACATTTTCAACAGCACTGCTTCTTATAATGTACTTAGCTGAAGACAGTTCTCGATAATCGTATGTGTGTGTGTGTGTGTGTGTGTGTGTGTGTGTGTGTGTGTGTGTGTGTGTGTGTGCACGCATAAGTATGTGTTTATGAGTATGAATATATGCACTCTTTAATCGCTGTTATGCAAGGGGAGTGTGTGTGTGTGTGTGTGCAACACTGTGACAGACCTGATATGGTCCACTGCGGTTGGCTGGCCTATATGCAATATTATATCTCTCTCTATATGTGTGTGCACTTATTTGCGAGTTGGTCTGTGTAGTTATTGCATACCATTCTTGTACAGCGTGTTTCTCTTTTTGACATATGTACTGCTGAGACTTTTTTCATGGTATTCTCATGCTACATTTATTTTTCTTCTGCCTATTATCTTGTTTGCAATTGCATGTTCATCTTTTCCATTTTGCTGAAGGATTTGTTTTTGTTGTTACATAATTTTGCCAAGCACAGTCTTTATGTTTCAAGGAACAGTAATCTTAATGCCATTGTTTTGTATGTACATTAAAGTGCATCAGGATTTGCAATGGACCTCAGTTTTATGACCTGAACAAAAGCAAAGTATGTGCGTGTGAATAGATTTAAATTTGTTACCTTTTTTAAAGTCATTTCACTGTAAGTGGTATTAGACCAGAGTGTGTGTATGCGTGTGTGTGTGTGTGTGTGTGTGTGTGTGTGTGTGTGTGTGTGTGTGTGCGCGCGCGCTCATACTTTTGAATATATATATGTACAGTATTTCTGAGATCAGTGTGCTGTTAGAGTACAGACATGCCAAACCATTTCTTTTTTTTTTGTTGAGATTTTGGATTGTGCGCCCTGAGGCAAATCTTTAACCCTTTGGTTGCTTCAGGATCCGTTTTGGGACATGCAGGGTCAACACTGTAGGGGCCGATCACTGATTTCCTGTGAGACTGCTGTAAGAGATTTCTGATCAGTGACTCAAGCATTCACAGTTCTCTAACTTTTGGAACTCTTCAGTGAACAAAACCACAATGAGGTCACCTTCCTCACGTGTTGACACGGGAATCCAAGTTCATCACTGAAGCAGCATTTTTGTAACTGACCGATTTCCACGGTATTCTTTCAAATGTTTTGAGTAATGGCAAGTATTTCAGAGTTCAAGGTTAGATCTACGTCCTCAGGTGACCAGGATCCACATTTGATTGAATGTCAACTGTTAGACAGTGATCTAATCGCTCGCTGACAGTGCCGAAGTGTTCATGTTTTTTGGCAGTAAATGAGTTACAGTGATGTCGACTCTATTCTGGAGCCACCTGACGAAAGTTGCATTCAGATGAATGTAGCCTTGGTCAGAACGGAGAATGAAGATGTGTGAATGAAAAATGTTGGAATGGAAGCAAGTTTTGTTCTTCAAAATAAGGTATGGATGGAAAGGACTGGTTGACAGTTTGAAGGTTATGGCCATGAAGAAAGTTCCCAGTGAAAAGAACCTGAAGTTTATGTACATGGAAGCAAAGCACCCTGTGAAAACTAGTCCCCTGTTCACATTGACAGCTATAGAGCTAGGCTATTTTCAGCTTCAGTGTTGTCCCACATTACCTACTTACAGCCAACTGCGTCATAGGGATACAGCTAGCGATGAAGGAGATAAATACTAAATATCCAGATTTTGAAACTGTGGCTACATTCATCTCTGATTAGTACAGTACAATCATTTGATTGTAAAGTGATGAAATACTTTCCAAAACTTCCATGCTTTAAAGATCATTTTTAAGTCCCAAATTTGACCACCCCCTCATTCCACCCATCCTCCTTGCCACCCGTTAAAAAAAAAGGAAAGAAAATCCCGGATTTCGAAATTTGATCTGAAGCTGTGGGACTGGAATGTCCAGTTTGGGGAGAGATGGGTAAACTGTTGCTGACCAGTGCCCACATGAGAATGTTTGCAGGTCAGGAACTTCTTTGGAAGATGCATGTTGTTGTTGCTGGTGAAGGGCCACCATTCCTCATTTCAAGCTGTTGTGCATGAAAATGTATTTTGACCAAGTGAGATGCCCGTACTTTCCGTACAGCATCTTCAAGGAGTTGTGACTGTCATTTTTGAGGATGCATAGCTTTGTGGTAGGAATATGTTGCTTGCTTATCAACTAAAACGCCAGTGCTGTTCGGTTTGCTCCTCAGGCGGCATGCCGGACGTGGCCAAGGCGACAGGGCGGCGCTTCACCTCCAACTACGAAGGGTGTGTGAAAGACATGAGCTGGCCACGGACTTCGTGGTCAAGCTGGTTCATCACGCGCACAGCGGTCACAATGTGGTGCAGTGCCGGAAACATCTGGGACTTTAGGCGGTTGCGTCGTGCCTGGAGAGGGTCTGTGTGTTAGGGAAGTGGAGCACCAGAACGTCAGCTTTCTCATCATGGATGCACAGCTTAACCGATTTTAACCCTGGACTGGAAGCCAAAGTGTGAAGTTTTTTTTTTTTTTTTTTTTTTTTTTTTTTTTTTATAAACGGTTTGTTGAAAATGAAGACTTCCCTGTGAAGATCTAAAGTTGAAAGTTGTAGGAGACCCTTTGTACCTACATTTTTTCTTTTTTTTTTTTTTTTTTTTTTTTTTTTTTTGAGGAGGGGGAGAAGAGTACTGTATAATACTTTACTTTTTGTTTGTTTGTTTCAGTGTGTAACAATTCACTGATGTGTGTGTGAATGAGAAAGTGCAATTTTGCTTCTTTTTTTTTGGAATGGTAGAAAATGCTCAAGATTGCATGCTAATTCTTTTTTATTGGAACAAATGGATAAAAGACTTTCTGGAAACAGAGTAAACCAGGAGCCTAGTAGTAATTTTAGAGGTATCTAGAGCAGTGTGTCTAGAGTTCAAATTTGCGGTGTTTGACAGTGAAGCAATGTAGAGTGAATGAAGGCAAATACTCTTGACCTTGCCAAGAAATATCAAACAAAGCAGAAACACTGATATCAGGGTTTCTGTTATGTTAGTTCAACCATTTTTTGGTGACCATTTTATTTAAAGCAAGAAATGAATGTTGTATCATCTCATGAGTGTGATTGAAAAAAAAAAATCATCTGAGTTTAGTAAGCATAACACAGCTTAGTACTTGCGGCACTTAAAACCAACAACCCATGCAAGTTAACATCTTTAACACACTGAGACAGCAGTGATTGTAAATAGATATCTTGTCTCACACACACACACATGCACACACACACACACACACACACACACATACAGATATACACACACGCACACACATGCACACTCACACACACACACACACACACACACACACACACACACACACAAGTTTATCAGTGACTGTGCTAGTGTTGCTTTTTTTTCATGACCATGTCATTTTGATGCTTTCTGCTGCTACAGTTAGATAGTAAGGTTGTATAGATAGACTCTTATTTTTCCCCATTCTCTTCTCAACGATCTTTGCTTCCTGATGGTAAGTACTGCAGCATTGTTTACATCCTAGGGGTACTGTTGTACTGTCATCTTGGTGGACATTAGCACTTGATACTTGCTGAGCTATAGCTTTGCTTTTTGCTGTGGCAGGGGAGCCTGTCTTTGGTCTGATGACTTTGACAGAGGAGTCCGTGCAAATGATGCACACTGTGTTCAGTGGTCAGTGGTTGTGTAAAACATTGGCGGAATGTACCATAGACAAGTGCTGGATCTGAGTGAAGGAAGAGCAAGTCTGAAGAACTGCTCCCAAGGGTATTGCTACTGCTGCTTCCTGTCATGCTGGCACAACAAAACATGTTAAACCCCAACAACATCCTGGAGGTTTATGATGAGAACACAGGAACTGTCCCAGAAGGAAGGAGGGAGTGGAATGCTTGTGTGTGCAGTTCGAGTAAACGTTGCCAGTGCTGCTGGTTGGAATGGTCACACAGTGGCTTGATCAGCGGGCCTTTGTGGTCAGTTCCTTCGACTGGTTTGACATCTAGTTCCTACTGTTGCAGGCCACAGTGTTTTTTGAAAGTCACAGAATGGTCACTTTAGCAAAGGTTATGGCTTCAGGTGTTTGAACTTGCCGTTAATTTAAGAGCGTATTTGAATTGGACATTGCAGGTTGCTGGTTGAAGTTTTAACTGGAAAGAATACTTTGTAGTTAGCATTTTAGCAGGCAAATGTGTGTGCTTGGTGTGTGTGTGTGCACTTGGTGTGTGTGTGTGTGTGTGCCTGTGTGTGCGTGTGTAAAAGGGAGAGAAACAAGAAAGACATTTTGGGGTTGTGTTTTTATCTCATTTGGGGAGAACATTGGTGGACACCAGCTTTGATTGCCTTGTGAGAGAAGACAATGAAGCATTTTATATGCCTCCTACTCAGACTGGAGTAAGCATCTTCAGTTTGATCTGCATCTGTTTTATTTATACTTCAACTGAAGTCTACCAACCATATTATGCCAACCAGGAGTCATTCAGGTATTGGAGTGTATGGAACTTTCAGACAGCTGATTCGTAGACTGATAGAGTTTTACACTGTACATGCTGTTTTCACCTGTAGTTGTTGATAACGAGTCCTGTTGTCCACCTGTCTCTGATTGTTCTTCCAAGTACGCTCAGGGGTTGCTAAAATCTGAAAAGTTTTCCGTAGAAAAGCGAAGCAAGTACATGCCTTCAGAGCAAAGAACAAAGATTACTTTACAGAAAGTATATTGCTATTACAAGTGACAAAAAAGTAGATGCGGCCAAACTTTGATCTAAATCCAGGGTGCAGACACTATGAAACACAACCTACAACATCAGATGATACATTTTTTTTTTTTAACTGATCAAGTGAAATGGTCACAGTCAGGTCTTGCAGTATTAAAGAAGGAATGAAAGAAAAGAAGAAGAATTTGGCATGCATGTGAATGCCAGCCGTACGTAATGTTCCACCAACGCAGACATCAGCAATCAAGAAGTGAGAGTCACAAGTCTATGGGTTTGAAGGTGATGTGAATAGTGCATCTCTTCCTCACTCCTTCACAGGGCTTTGTTTCCAAGGTTCGCCCAAGAACACGCAGTTCACCCATGTCATGTTTGGTTGTCAGTAATAGTAACACAGAGATATGGAGAAAAGCGGTTTCTTACCATCTCTTCAGCGTGTGCCGAAGAACTAATTTTCTGTCATTCCTGCGGCCACAGTCTTTTGAAGAGAAGGAATTTCCTACCATTCCAAGATGCCTTTTAGGAAGAGAATTCCTTGCTATTCCTGCTGCACCAAAGATTCTAAAGTAGACAGGGTTAGAGAGATGACGATCCATATACTTGCAGTGTAACCTATTGCCGCAAAAGTACTTGGATTGGCCATTTCTAGGTAAAATATGAATGAAAACTTAAGAAAATTCTGTTTTAATGACATGAAAAATTCTGTTTCTAATGATATCAAGGTCTTCACGACCAAGTAACAGACATCTGAGGTTTATTGATTGGTGATCAGCAACTCTGGGAAAGGGAAGCCCACGGATAAGCTGACTGCACAATCAGAACAACATTTATCACCGTTAAAACTAGTTTTTTAACGAAATTTTTAATAATAAACTCCGTGGAACAACGTGGGTAAATGAATCACAAGAAAAAACACATGTTTTGACCTCTTAGGTCTGCTTCAGGCAAGATAGACAGCACTCAGGACAACGAAAATGAACGAGCAATTATTTATCTTTGTCAAATTTGGCGCAGGATGGCCTGTTGAATGAATTATGCACTGAATTTGAGAAAGATAAGTGACTGCTCATTCATTTTCGTTGCCCTGAGTGCTGTTTATCTTGCCTGAAGAAGACCTAAGAGGTCGAAACGCATCAGCTTTGTCATGTGATTCCTTTGTCTTTCTTGTTTGGCAGAGTTATTTTAAGACTTTTAAAAATCTGTTCAGAGTTCTGCCTGCAGGTGGCTCACTTTGCATGTGTAGTTTTAAAGGTTTGTGAGTTCTGGAACAGATTTGCTGTGGATAGACGAAGAAATCATGTACGCAAAGATTTGAAAAAAAGATGTTCATAAGACATAAGTGATAAGAATTTGGTTGGTAGACTTGTGAGTGTATTGTTGTGAAAACATCTCTGTGATTGGAATAATGTACTTTTTGTCGAGATGGGGCACAAATGTGTGGTTTTTTTTTTTTTTTTTTTTTTTCGTCTTTTACTTGTACCGCATCTTTCATTTTTGGTGTTCACTGTGTGCGTCTTCTGTGTTTTCATTAAACGTTCCAAATCAAACATTTTACAGCTGTCCAGGCGTTGGTTTATTGTGTTGGAAATATGTAAGACAGCAGCCCATACAATGTTAGGGAGCCATTCACCTTTCATTGCAAGTTTGATATGTGTCTTTGGAAGAGTGAGGAGAGTAAAAAGAAAAGGGGAGGAGGGGGGGAAATGGGTGGGAACTTTTCATGGTTTTGTTGCACAGCTAACATAACAAAGAATTGAATCTACGCATACAGTCGCATTGCTTGACATTCGGTCTAACTTTCATGTTTTCTGTAGCTGAAGATGCTATCTAAGGATGCTGTCTGATTAGTCAACTGAAATGAATTTAGTCGTTCTTTTCTTTTTATTTTTCCCCTCCTGGTTACCATTTCTTTCCCATCGTATTTCTACATCCCATTTCTACATTATTCCATGCATTTGTGTTTTTGTATGTGTACCTAGAGAGAGAGAGAGAGAGAGAGAGAGAAGAGTGAGGGAGATACTTAGATGCACTCCAATTGGTGTCTGTTGCCCAAGAAATTTGTGACACTCCAAAGAATGTGTGTCTAGCTGTGAAGTGGAACTGTTTTTGAATATGATACTGTTTTTCTTATGTCAGAAAAGTTGGTTTGAAACTGGTCGGAAACAGAGAAGTGAATGATGATTATAAATGTACTTGCTGAATTTGTGGTGCATGTTGGTAACAGTAGTGATTATCTAGTTATAGTGCCAAAAAAAATATTTCTGGAAGTAGTCATTTTTTTTTTCTCTTTCAATATCTCATTCAATTTTAAGTCCTGTACTCTGTTTGTCTGTGTCCTTGGCGGTAACGAACCCCATCTCTTTTCAAATTTTGCTTCATTTTCTGCTGACAGTCACTCCGTTTTGAAACTTCCATTTTAAGTGTTTATCGAGTGAAGCATAACAAAGTCTTTTCTGCAGACCAGGCTTTTTTCCCCCAAAATATTCAGCAGGTGTGGAATAGAAACGGACACACAGGCATCCACACAGGTGTCGCTGATGTTGAACTTGTCAAGTTAACGACGATCTGAAGCTGAATTTATTGTTTATGATTTATCTGTGGTTTGTTAGATGCCGAAAGAATGCAAGATTGCTATGACTTACACTTGCTGTTCGTTTGTCCTTGATTCATCCTTGTGTATACTTGGTATGTATATGTACATTGAACTATATTTCATAATTCAGTCGCATTGGACTTGTACATAGGTGTGATCAAAATCGTGCATTTTGCAGTTAGCACATTTTTTTTTTAATTGCTGCAAATTTAGAAATAGTATGATTATTAACATGAAAGCAGTGCTGTTATACCCAGGCTGTTATTTCTGGAGTTAAAGCACATTCAGTGGGGGGTGGGGGAGGGGGTGCACTAGAAATTTATTTCACAGTTAATGAGGTGCTGTGTGCAATGGAAACACAGTCCTGTTTTATATGGAAGGGTATTGATGTTGATCAAGGCATGTTTGAGCGGGCAAATCAGGCAAATCATAGAGCGTGGTTGAATGATGAAACGAACATCTCACTCAGTGAACAGTTCCTTCCTGGGCTCATAAAGGTACTCGTGCATGAAATGAATGAAAAGACCAAAAGTTAACAAATTCATGGTCATGATTTACTATTACCATGGTCACATATGTCATTTCTGTTCTTGTAGATGTGGGAGTTCTGTAATTGAATCAAAGAAGACTTATGTGGACGAAGGATTCCATTTATTTGAACATTGAACCTGTCCCCTATACAAGTGTCTGTCAGATTGGTGGAGCAAATTGTTTTGGGGAAGGGGCTGAATGAGAATGGGGAGAAAAATCAACATCAGCGGTAGCCCTTCTTTATTTGTAAACATTCTCTTCGAAGTGTGTGATCATTAAATGCCGTGTATTTGTTTAACTCATCACTACAACTAGAGCTGGCATGTTGCATTAATCATTCTGGTGCTGATCATCGCTTTTTGTGAATTTAATGTCTCCAACTACATTCTTACAGATTAGAACGCAGCTCAAGTATATGCCATTGCCCGAAGCTGTAGATCAGTCAAGAAATTAAGAGTTGTCTGTCCTTACCGTCACCTGGCAGGTACCGCTTAACACGCTTCTTTGATTTTTGTACACACTCACCTGGCAGGTATTGCTTAATGCGCTCCTTCAATGGAGCAGGTTCACTTTGATGCCAACAGATGAAATGTTGAAGGAGACGTATAATTTGTATTTTCCTGTTACAGTTTAGTTTTGAAATAAGAAAATGTGCTAAATCTTTTTTGTTGTACTAATGTTTTGGATTTTGTCTCGATTCTACCCAAGTTTTAAAGACTGCTACTGTTTGGAGAAAGCTTAAGAAGAAATGGTAAAGACACAAAAAGATCAACCTAAACCAGGATGTGTGAGGTAGTGATGTTTAAGAAGAAATGGTAAAGACACAAAAAGATCAACCTAAACCAGGATGTGTGAGGTAGTGATGTTGTTGCCATTCTGTTCATAATTCTCTGTATGTTTTCTTTTCACCATTTTTTTAAAAATTATTTTTTTTGATATGTCTGTGTTTTGCATTAATATGTATAGTGACACATTACATTTACGCAGTATGTATATATATATATTTGGAGTGTGCTAGGGTACACAAGACTCTTGTGTTATTAATGTTCACAATATGTATGCCTTTTACATTTTCAATTGTGAAAGCAACTTGATTTGTGAGGCGGACTTCTTTGATGAGCAAGAACAGTCTAGCGCGGTAGTCAGTAGACGATGGGTAGAGCTATAGTACAAGAATATTGCAAGTAGAAGGAAACAGTATTGATGTTCTTTTGTTTGCAAGTCATTGGATTTACTTGGACACTGCAACCTCTTGTGCACTGTTTTATTGGAAAAGGCTTAAAAAACAAAAAGTGTGTGTTAGCTTTCGTATTGCTAGATTCTTTCTTTGCCCAGTGTTGTGTCTACACAATTTTGAGGACATTTGTTATTCGATGGCATATCACTTTTTTTTTTTTTTTTTCCCCCAAAAAGCAGTCATCCTCATAATTCATAATTGTTCCTTCTGTGTGGTACATTTGCCTTCAAGTCTTGTATGATTACTTGCTGTCTTGGTGTTTAATGACCGTGTGTCTCACGAAGAAACATCCTAATATTATCAAAATACCATTCTTTTACTTTGAAGTTTATTTCATGGTTGTGTTAGATTTGCTCTTTTTTTTTTCCTTTTTGAAATATGTATTGTGATTGTGATAACTGACTTTACTTCGAAAGAACTTTCCATCATAAAACCTGTGCGGCTGCTTTCTTTCCCTTGATTCATTGTTGTTGCTGTTGTTTCAAACTCTTTTAAATGCTAAGTTTGTTCTCGGTCTGTGTGATATTCTTTTACAAAGAAATTGTGAATTTGTGTGAAGTTACTGTTGTCATTGATATAATGTGTTTTATGTTTGAAAAAAAAAAATCCAGCGACATGTGGATATTTACCAGACCTTAATGGGGATAAAAAAAAACGGTCATACACACAAAAACTCCACCCCCTTTGTTGGGTAGATAGGATTAATACTTGCCTGTCCACATAGGGAGTGTCTGCAGGAGTATCAGCCTGCGTACTTTGAAGAAGAAGGAGGAGGATATTTACTAGGCATCCAGATGGCAGCAGCAGTGAATCCAACTGAACACAGCGATACAGCCAGCCACTTCAACATGGAAAACTCTCGCTGGGCTCTTCTCAGTGGTGGGGGGAGGAGGAGGGGGAGGGGCGTTTTACCTCGAGTTACTCAAAAAGGGCAGGGGGTTGTATTGTACACAACTAGGGGTAAGGTAATGTTGCTTATAGCCCAGTCGGGGCCGACAGATAGGGGTATATCCTGCAGTGAATACATAGAAAAATCGTGGAAGGGAGATGGGGGGGGGGGGGGGGGGGGGGGGGGGGGGGGGGGGGGTATAAAACAAACAAAACAAATTCTCAACAAAAATCAGAAGTATGGAAGGGGTGGTACTTCATAAAGTGGTTCCCTTGAGGGGTAGGTTGCGTGATGTCGTGGGAGAAGTGTGCATGGCTGGCTTTTCGGCTTTTTACCTTGGCTTATGCTGTTATGGGTCCCAAGTGCTTTACGCTCTGCTGGCTCTTTGCTTTGTTGTGGGGAGGGCTGCTTCACCGCCTGCTCTGAGAGGGTCTTACATGAAGCTTGTAGGAAGTGAAGTACATGCCAAGTGATACTTGTTGATTAAAAAGGGAAAAGACGACCTACACATGCACGTAGCTTCCGGACTGAAGCAGCACTGAAAAGAACTAGTCACAGGAATGAGCATACATCCTTAACAAACATGCCAGGATGAACTCTTTGCCGTATGTGTTTTGATTTTGGATAAAAGCTTTGTTATATGCTTTGGAATGTTTTCTGTTCAGATTTCAATGGCAAAGTGCGGAAGAAAACATCTAAAAAGGTTTTGCAACATATGGTATAAACATTTCAATAGTTTAGACCTAAAACAGTTATTTGAATGCGGACAGGAAGCCTGTAATAACATCATGATTGTCTTAGTTTTACACACACACACGCTCACACACACAGTGTATCAAGGTGAATTTGTCAAAAGGTAAGAAGGTTGAATGTTTTACAGTCAGGAAAATTATTTCAGTGCTAAAGTGTGAAGTAAGCTGCGTACATTAGTGGATGATAGTTTCCAATTTTGAAAATGTGCTTTTTTTTCTCCTCATCTGTCGTTTACCGTAAACATTCACAGGCACTTCCATGTCTTTTCAATTTTGTCATTGTCAGATGCAACATTCCACTTTGTGTTTCATCTCTATTTTTGGAGATCTATACCTAGCCCTCAAACCGCTGTGGATGTCATTTGCAGCTGCACAAACAGAAGTGGGAATACACTCAGATAACACAAATGTGTTGAATACAGAATGGCCGTTGTGCACAATTCTAGCTGTGAACTAAAGTGTGCTGCGCTACATGTGCATGCTTGTGACACCCCCCTTTGTGAGATTTCTCCAGTTCTTTGTGTTCTTTTTGCAGATGTTGTAACCCTTGCCAACTTCAACTTTTTTTTTTGAAGGGTATATTACGTGTTTTCTGCTGTTACTCTTGAATGATTATTCAGGACTGTTAAATGCTTATTCAGGACTGTTAAAAAGTGAGAGAAAATGATTCTACAATTTGTGATTCATATCTTTGCTTTTTCTTCTTTTTTTTTTTTTTCTTTTAAAACACATTAGACAAACCTTATGAGAAAAAAAAATCAGAATTGTCTAAAGTAGACTGAAAGCAGTTGTATGACCAGGTATTTGTCATATCTTGTGATCTTGGCTAGTTTTATCATCTGGAGTTGTGCATCAGTACTAGGCTTTCTTGTGGACCTGTAACACTTTCTCTGTGAGATAATAAATCAAAATTTTGGAAATAATTCATCTTTCTGTGATGGAATGTGAAAAGACCTTTGTGAATTTCAGTCATATAACTCTTCTTTTCGAAACTGACTTGCACAAAACTCTTCAAGCGTTTGCTGTGATTTGATTTGTAATCAGGAAGGTGTCGGGTGTGAATGATGGGAGTGTCTGGATGCAGTGTTTGACTTGTGATTTAGAAAGTGTCGAGGATGTAAGCGTGTGTTAAAGGTACATACAGATTTGTCTGATCACCAAAGTCAACATGAAAACCTGCGAGTGTCTAAACCTCCTTTGTATATCTAAAGAAAGGGAACAGTACAGGGATGAAAAATTTCCACTGTTTACATCATTTCAGTCTTTCTTTGTGATACATTGGTCATGTTCTTTTTTCATCGAAAATTGCGGCGCCTGGAAAAAAAAGAAAACGAAAGAAAGGGAACAAAAAAAAACAATACCAAAAAAAAAAAAAAAACCTGTCAGAAACATAGAAAATATTGCATAATTGTAATTACCTTCTGTGGGTCATCAGGGTTACCGAGACTAACCGGAACAGCGGTGATGGCTAAATGTTTTTCAGCAAAGTGGCGTCTCTGCGTTTGTCCATGAATGACACAGACAGTGAAAGGAAAAAAATAGAAGTAAATGGAGATGGGGCTGGCTGGACAGAAGATTGTCGTGTTGATGACGTCATCCGAAAGGTGGAAGACGAAGGAACGGTGATGTGCACGACATGTAAGGAAAAACTGATGAAGTGAATAGAGGCTCCTGCACCTTTTCCAACTAAGTGATGCGTCCGTGTCAAAGTAGAAGTGCAGCTGCTGTGAAACGCAACACAATTCCCTGTGAGTAGTCTTCAGTCTCCATATCATCACCATTTTCAACAAAGTTAGAGTCTTTTTAAGCTTTAGATTCTGAGTAAAGTTTTTTTTTTTTTTTAACTTTGTTCTCTCTCTTGCTCTCTCACCCCCCCCCCCCCCCCCCCCCCCCCCCCCCCCCCCCCCCCCCCCCCCCATTCTCTGCTCCCTGACACATTATTGAAGTTTTACAGTCTTTTCTTTCTCCCTTCCCTCACTCTGTCTCCTCTGTACAGTCAATGATGAGTCTGTATGGAGCATACAATGTATTTTTGTTGATGGGATGCGTTTTTTTTTTTTTTTTTTTCAGATTGTTAGTAGAACTTCTCACTGTTATTCACTTATTATATTTTTTTAAAAACCAGCCAACCATCTATTGAACCCCCCCCCCCCCAACCCCCCCCCCCCCCCCCCCAAACCCCCCCCCAGTGTTATGTACTAAATTATAAAACACTGCCTTTCTCTCTTTGTCTCTAGATGTTTTTCTCCTTTCATTTTTAGACTTGATACACACGCACACACACACACACACACACACACACTAAAAGAAAGGTACCCTTTCTCATGATGAGAAAAATGAACATATATGAAAGTACTTCCCAGCAAAATTTGGCAAATGTTCATCCCATATGAACACGGATTTTAAGAGCAAGTTTGGAGTCGTGTCTGAATTGCTGGAAGGGAGATAACTACCAGTGCAGTGGCTTCACTGTGCTCCTATTGACCAGGCGCAAACTGCTTGTATATCAATCCGAGCAGGTAATTGTGTACACAGATGAAGAGACTCTTTGTGTCACACCTTTTTCTTTAACTTGGGGGTGATTCCAAGAATTTTCAGTGTTTGACCTATCATCAGGGAAAAAAAGTGACTTTCAAACTGAATTTTTTTTTTTTTTTTTAAATGAAAAGTTAGTTACAGCACATTGACTACATTCTTTCGAACCTGTACTTATCATGACCATACTGTGTTTGAAAAATGTTTGTAAAAACTTGTGGGCAGTTCCAACTGCCAGTGTCATTTGAATGCAGGCAAAACCTGCAAATTGGCTGTTACATGCAATCATAGAGCATATAGTAGGTGCTTTCAAACGACTCAACCTAAGTGTTTAGGTGCCCTGTAAACTGTTTCGGCTGAGTTGGAAATTGATTACAGTTGTTCATGTGGGCATTATTTCTTCAAAAAGTCCAAGAAAAGTTCGGTACAGGCTGCACACCCAAAAATTAATGCGCCAAGGCCTTGCTTAAGGAATCAAGTATTTTTGGACTGGCGCGCAATTAGATCGTTTTAAGAATTCTTACTGTGTTTGAAAGTTGATTCTCCTCATTTTTTCTTTCATATGGCAATCAAGGTACAAGCCAGGTAGTTCCAAGCAGATTAAAATCAAAAGAATGGGACAGTTTGGGGGATACTAACTGGTGCAAAGATAGAGTCACGGGTGAGTGCAAAGGCCTGGAATGTGAGGTCAACTCGGTGGAAGGTCATGTATTTGAACAATGCACTTTCCCCAAAGTCGTATGGCTGCCTTTATGGCGGGATAAAAACCGGTCATACACAAAACTCCACTCCCTTTGTTGGGTAGATTGGATTAATGCTTGCCTGTCTATACAGGGAGTGTCTGTAGGAGTATCGGCCTGCGTACGCGCGGAAAGAAGGGAAGGAAATGAACAGTGTAGGCAGTAGCTTCAGCACATTTAACATATTCAAGGCAGTTTGCATACACTCATTAAAATCACTTTCAAGTTCACCGTTATTAGCATTCCACATTTTCTTTGGACCACACAATTCGTTCTTCACCTTTCTGAGATGAAATACATTTTTTCTCACCCAACATATTTCGACTGGCAAATGCCAAGAGAATAACTTGTTTCCAACACACATAGTCTGATAGAGCATTTATCAATCAAAATATTCAGAAACGGTAAAATAATCAATTGCACTACATCCTTGGTGTAAAACAAAGGTAAACTCTTCTTCATGATCACCATTGCAGAATCCATTCAAAATAAGATTAATACGAAAAGCTGAAGTTCAACAGGGATTTCCCCAAACTATTAATAGTAACCTTTGAGCAACGCAAGTTGACGTCATCCTTTCCACTTCCTCCAAACTCCGAGATAATTATTGTCCATTTCCTCAACAACTGTTCACAACCTGTTCTTGCATTCAAATCTTCCCATACTGTCATATACACATCGTCGTCCTGAACAGACTGGAAAAGACTGTCATCTAACACAATTACATGGTCCTTAAAATGCATTCCATCATACAGTGGGCCTCCTCCTGGTACTATGGAAGTCGCAACCAAACCGGCGTGTTTATTACCCATGTTCAACACACTTCTATCAAGTGAAACATATCTTTTCTTTTTGCACTTAGCTAAAAGTCCATTGGCAAATACTTATAATCGATAACAGTCAGTGGTGAGTGAGACGAGAAGAGGTGGGGTGGGTTTTTTTTTGTTTGTTTCGTTTTGTTTTTGTTTTTTAAATCTTTGATTAAGTGGACATCCTATTTTTGTGTTATAGTTGTAGATAAGCTGATTCTTTTGACTCGTTGTGCTAACCTTTTTTCCCAGCCCTGATTTTTTTTTCCCCCCCGGCTAATATCATGTAATGTGGAAAGACGTAAAACAAAACAACTTCTATCAACTCTGACTGCAACAGTATTTTTACCGGCAACAGTAATAGTTTTCAACCACACATTGTTCTAAGCATTTCTTTGTTCATAGTAATACGCCTCCTTATTTTTCCTCCAGTGTCGAAATGACTTTTTTTGCAAGAGCGAAAGACTTCAAGTATTCTGAAAAGATGTTGTCACAAGAGAGAGAGAGAGAGAGAGAGAGAGAGAGAGAGAGAGAGAGAGACAGACAGACAGACAGACAGACAGATAGACAAGAGGTGGGAAGCATCAACAAAGTCGAGCCATTTGAATGGTTGGAGTGTTGGAGAAGGATAGAGAAACCTGGTGATAACACAATAAGCACAGCCAAGGCACTGCTATGTGGCAGTGAAGGTAGCTCGCCAGTTCTCCTCATAAACCAAATGCCAATCAACTGATACTGTCTTGCAGTCTGTCTGTCTGTCTCTTCACACTCTCATAATCATAAACTGTCATATGAGTTTAGACATAAACAAGTTCATCAGATGTGTTCTGACATGCTTTAGAATTGGTTTATCAGACATCAAAGTTCATTCTACAAGACAGTAATCAGTCAGATAGTGAGATCGACTGTCCATTCTGTCGTGGTGTCATCGAGAATGAAATACATTTGCTTACTACTCTGTTTCCCTGCCCATGATGATTTGAGAAAAGATTTTATGCCTGATCAGAATGCTAATCGCCCACCTTTGTTCAGATTATCAAACCCTCTAATAACAAAAGCTAATAAACTGGTACAAAGTGTTGCGTTATTTGCATATGAAGTTTTTAAAAGATGGACATATGTACTAAATGGAAGAAGAAAGGAAATTGTAAAATCTGTGTAATGTTACACTTCTCAAACTCCACTACTGTAATAACATTTGTACATGAAATGTATGAAACCCACCGAGTGCATGGGCCTGTGACAGACCTACCATTAAAAATGCCATACTGTCATTCTCTCTCTCTCTCTCCCCTTGTGTGTGTGTGTGTACACATGCTTGCATGTGCACAAGCCAGTGTGTGTGTGTGTGTGTGCATGCCTGCGTACACAAGCCTTTTTTGTAAGAACCTTATTTAGGACAGTTCGTTTACAGACATAGGAAGGAATTGAAATTCTTGTGAATGATTTGAAATTATGTAAGTTCACATCGACTGCCATTGTCTATTAATTCTAATTTCCACTTTCTGTCAAAAACTTCATTTTATCATTCAGTTTGATTCAACACTTGGCTTCATTATTAGACAGAAAGAGAGTTGCACGGATGTTGTGCATATAGGCGAGCTCAGTGGAAGTGCGCCTTGGTTGAGATCCTTTAACTCCTCGCCTCTCTTCACCCCTGTCAGTATATTACTATAATTACTACCATCATCTTTGTTATCTTTACTATATTATATTGCCATCATTTTTAATCTTACAAGTTGTGGTATTAATATTCTCTTCACTTTCTTTCTCTTCTTATCATTATCACTGTTGTTATATATCATCATCATTATCATCTTTATAATTATCATTTTCATCATTATCACTGTTATTCTGACTTGTAATACCTATAGCCAGAGAAAAAAGTGTTACTCACCTGAATGCTTTGCACAGGCATGGATGATGCTCAGTGGCAGCTGAAGAGCATTCAGGTGTCAGAATGAAGAGTAGGTGAAAATCGGAGTGAATGAAGAACATTAGGTGATTACTGAAGACCTGTTCGTTTCATTCACTGTATAACTGTTCAGTCTGAAGAGTGCAGCCAGCTACAACGGCGATTTCTTCAGCCTTCAGCAACTTTAACCTGTCATATGTACTACTTCTGATGTCATCAACTGTGTACATAAGGTGTTTTGTCGAGCACACACGTCACTGCAGACCTGGGACAAGAGAGAGAGAAAGAGGGACAGAAAGCGAGAAAGAGAGAGCAAGAGCAAGAAATAGAGACTGAGACTGATAGAGCAAAGAGAGTGCGTTTGCACATAGTCTACGGGATGGCTCATGGGAAATAAATGCAATTTACCAACTCTACATAGTTTATCATGAATTGATTTCCATTGCTTTGCATGCTTCTATGGGTATGTGCACAACTGTGCACGCATGCAATGGGTGAAGATGGAGGAACCACAAGATACTGAGAATCTCTGCATGACATTTTCCACAGATTTTCACTGAATCAAAATGAAAAGGAGTTTGGGAGAAAGACAAGAGTACAGAGGGGGGGGAAAAAGGCAAAGGCCAAACACATGGCATCATTTTTTCTTTTTAATAAAGTAATCAATAATGAAAAGGCACATGTTTGAAATAACAACGACAGACAGTCAAAAAAGTTTCATGTATCACAAAAAAAACATTGATCATTTCATTGCCATTTTTTGTGACCGATTCATCTTCCCTCTCACTTTTTTTTTTTTCTTCCACACTTTCGTTAATAATAATGCATCAACACCTCTGATGAACCCAATGCCCACGTGATAAAGGCCTGTGGAGTTGTAAAGTCTGTCAAGTCATGGAAACTTCACACTGTGCAACAGAACACTCACGCATGGTAAAAGTATGGAATGCTGCCCATTAGCATAAATGCTTATCGCATCAGCACACACAGGGCTACAGAGGTGAGCCACTCTGGCTCAAGCACGGGTGGGACCTGATCTGAAGACAGTGAGCGAAAACTGGCAGAATAGAACAGTGTTCTACTTGGGTTACCTTTTCCTGTCAGTATCAGCTGGCAACTGTCCTGTCAGATTCCCTTTCCAGCGTAAGGAAGAGAAATAACCCACAAGTATCTTACTTCTCTTCCGAAATAGTCATTGCTTTTGCTGAATTATAAACTGATCTCATCAAGTGCTGATGTGCTGAAACACGTAGAGCAATGAAAACAATGAATTGCACATGCAAAGCTGAAAGACATCCGACTATACAAAATCAGCTGTGTCACCCCAGTATGGCAGTAACATATATGTCAGGTATGTTAGCGGGGCTGAATATCAACGATTGACATCTATCTCAGTATGAAACCATTGTGTCTTATTACTTACATCTGAGCACTGCCAAAGTCTTATACAGTAATAACCTTGCATTGAATTTCTCTGAATTACAGGTATCTAAGCCTTAAAGTATGCATGCATAAAGGTCAAAGATCTCAACACGTTTTTCATTTGACTAGCCATACTGTAAATTCATTCTGCATCTGTGGGCCTCTCATCAATCAAACTGAAGTCTCTCTTCCGTATCCAGTTCCGCTTCCCTTGGATTTGCATGTTCTGATCAACTTCTAATCACATTTTTCATTTATTTCTTGTAATGTACCTTCACTAGAAATGTACCCTTTGTGACATTATTCTCTTTTGGTAACATGCATATCTGGCTCATCTGGACTCATAATCAATCACTTATTGTAATGTGTGCCTTCACTAGAAATATACCCTCTGTGACATCATTCTCTTTTGTTAACATGCATATCTGGCTCATTTTGACTCATAATCAGTCACTCCTTCACTAAAAATGTACCCTCTGTGACATCATTCTCTTTCGTTAACATGCTTATCTGGCTCATCTTGACCCATAACTCAAGACACACCATTTATCTGTTCACTGAACCACTCTTCTGAAACATTCTTTTTAAGAAGGAAAAAAAAAAAATATTTTGATCATTCGACATGTACAGGCGAGTACATTTTTTGACCACAAGTTGGACAGACTTCAGGTAAACACAATGCTGGATCAGCCAAAATACTGTTAACCAGAAGTTGACGAGATCAGCCAAAATTGAGGGTTCACTTCCAGGACCCAGTATCTCTTATATATTTCTATATTAGATACTCTGTTCTGGCAGTCAACCCTCCAAAATACTGTCCCTCCAATCAATTCATTTGTGCTAACCAAAAGTTCAGCATGTTCGTTTTGGGGTAAATTGCACTCAACTGTGAACACAAAGCTCTTCTCAGGCACCGCCACCAGACAGTCAGCAGAACAATCCCTTCGTTCACAACCACAGACAAGTTTCTGCCCTCACACTTTCACAACCATGTGGTCATAAGATGACAGGATGACCACATGCAGACTCAGCAAACCACAGATACTGAATACTAGCGGTAGAACGTGGGTGGCGTTTCAGCTCAAAGTGATTGGAATTTCATGTTCAATGTGATAGTACTTGTCCTTCTTTGGTTTCAGCATGGAACACAGCTGAATGCTGGTCACTACGTTGCTGCCGAAATGTGTGTCGGTGTATTCCTGGTACAGCTTGCCGTCGATTTTCTTGATGCCTGAAAAATACGGCACTCGACATGTCATATTATCAAACTATCGGTCGGTGTAAAGAAGAAAATACTTAAGCCAGATAAAACCTCAGGAAAGTTAGTAAGAAAAAAGGCATGTTCAACCCTCTTAGTCACAACTAAAGCTCATTTCTTTACCTTTGCTTTCTTTACAGGGTTAGGAAGAATATGAATTAACTTGTGCCTGAACATCCTGCCTTTCAAACAGTTTCACACAGTTGAAAGCATTTTCTTTTATCACTTTACATGTTTTTATTTCCCTTTCTTTTTCGGTTTCTCATATAACTTTCTGCCTTACATGCAGAATCAGGTGACAAACATGTAATGTTGAGCATTCTTGCAGAACATCTCCAAGTACAGCCACTCTGTCGTCTTGACATCATGAACACCCAAATTGTTTCCAGTCATCTGCCTGCTAAAAATTGGGCATGTGTGTCAAATTTTTTTCTTATTTCCAACAGCAAAACTCAAGAGTCGGTCAGGTGACTGGAAACAAACTTTTTTTTCTTAAGTGTTTGGGGATTTTTTTCTGCTGCCTGCTTCCATTCTATCTCTCACTCTCTTACCTGCAGCCTTCAGTTTCCCTGGATTTTTGGATGTCTTCATCAACGTGATGTGCGGCGCAAAAGGCTTGGTGTCCACGCTGATGTTTAGATCCCGAACTTGACTTTTCAAATGCTCTGCGAACAAAACAAATATTCATAGAACTGTGAGAGAGTTTTGAACATCAAACAGAAAAAAGAAACTACATATTAGATTTTTCACAGATGTGCTTGTCAGTATACATACACACAGGCATGCTCTTGTAAACAGACAGATCAGATGTGCACACATATGTAGCAGAAATAAGCCATTATCAACTGCACAAACAATTTGAATAAGAAGGCTAAAATAACAATAAACAAACTGTTTATACTACAAACTGAACATCGGTACATTTACACTTGTAATTGATGGAATGGTGAATGAGTGTTGTGCTAGTCTTAGCTGTATAAGAAAAAAGTGAACACTACACAAGACACCTACACAACATGTGCATGTTCATATTACACATACACACAAAATACATACGCACACATGCAATGAAGCACACACAGAACACAGGCATCTCTCTCATAAAAAAGATCTTAGTCCATTTTTGTGCCATTCAAGCATTAAAAAACTGCTTAGCAATGTGCAGGAAAGGAAAGAGACAAAATTTCACACAAAGAGAGAAATAGAGACAGCAACAGAAGAGAACACAACAAAAATGTTCACACCAAACCTGCTATGATTTTGACCTGCTCCAGGGCAGGTCCCTCCGTGACCTTGGCAAAGACCACATCATGTCTGAAAGTGTCAAGGCCTCTCACGTGCAACATGGACGCTGAGCCAGCCATCATTTTCCCCACCTGGAGAGTCACACTTCTCTCCACATCAGCAGAACAGGTTTCTGTGGGACCTGCAGTTGTTTTCACATGCTCTGCTCTCATGGACGTCACTGCAGGATCTCTGTTATCCATTTTCACAGACGCTGCAGCATCACCATCAGTGAGACCTGCAGGATCTGCTTCTGTGGGATTTGCAGCATCAGCGTTCACCGGATCTGCAACATCTGTTTTGGCTGGACCTGGAGCGCTCACAGGATCTGTGGAAACAACGGTCGGAGGATCCTTGATCACAGTAATCCGAACAATCTGTGGTAAAGTCTTTCAAAGGATCACCAGTGTTCACGGCTGGCTCACAGGGTAGGAGATGGGGGAAAAGGTGAGGGAGCAGTCTTCTCCCCTGCTGAAGGGTGGCAGTTCCTGTTCCTGGTCATCCACCTGCTGCCTTTTCTCCTGTAGCTGCTGATTCTGATGAGCCACTCTAAACCTCTCCATTACCGAGATCACTCTGTTAAAATGGCAAAAAAAAAAAAAAAAGCCTGTTACAAATACATGTAACCTTTCAATTTTAATGGCTTAAAAAAAAAAAATCAAAGTGCCATTTAGGCTCGCAGGCAGACAGTATGGTTGCCCTGTAATGACAGACAGGAAGAGTCATAGCTCAAACGTTATCGACATTTATGAAAAGGAAGATGCTAACAAAATTTGCATGTACTAGTATTCTGCTGTTAGACTCAAATGAGGAAGTATGGACAAAAATACTAGCCAAGCTCTGGTGGTGGGAAAGTGAACAATTGTGTTCTTGGCACCTGACTCTTTTACCATCTGTTTGGGACTAGACTACTGGTGTTGTTCTACCTATCTGCCTTGCTGAGTTTGCCATGCTAATTTTGAAATTAATTTACTTGTACAATAACTGAGCAGAGTGCACTGACACCAAGATATTTTTATTTGAGGATTACCTGATAAAAATAGAACCATTCTTAAACACTAGACGAAGAACGTGGAAGAGGGATGGTGGAGAAGGTGGCAAAGGTGAAAATGATTACGTGAAGTCAAATTGGATACCTAATTCTAAGTCTAAACTTGGAGAGATGATCTATCTTTATGCTGGACTTAACTGTTGATGTTTTAACCTCTAAAACAAAGGGTACAAGCCTTTTTCATTTCCTTCAACAGACAGGGATCATGAAACATGAATCAAACTGTGTACCTCAGCATTAGCTGTTTGTCTTACACATGACAGAGGATACTAACAGCATCCTGAAGAACTGACAACATGAGACAGACAACAGCGGACAAAGTTTCAAAAATGTGTAAACCGAGGCAATGCAATCATTCCAAATCCCAACCTTCTACTTGAATAATGATGATTATTTTCATGTAATTACTTTCATGTAAAATCATATCAAGAAAACGTGATGCAGAACACAGCATAGCATCTGTGCAGGTCTTAAAAAAAAAAAAACTATAACGTTTCCTGTGTCTATGATATTTTTCAAAATTTGCTGAAACTTTTTGAAAGATCTTGACATTTCACATCAGACTCTAGATAAACTTGTGTCCAAGATCAAAACAGAGATGTATGCATTCAAATGTAATTTCATCCAGAAAGAAAAAAAAAAAATCGGACAGAACTTATGCTCACTATCTACATGTCCATTGAAAAAAAAAAACCCATGGAAATCAAGATCTACTGGGAGCAAAAAAAAAAAAAAAAAAAGGGTAGGTGTGGGTGGGAAAGGACTGGCACAAAACAGGAGGATGGGATCAAAATTCTGAGTTTTTAATTGGAAGCCCAATTAACACCCCCCCCCCCCCCCCCCCCCCCCCCCCCCCCCCCCCCCCCCCCCCCCCCCCCCCCCCGCCCCCCCCCAACCCCCCCCCCCACACCAACACCCCCCCGCCCCAAACACCCACCCCCACCCACCACAAACCCACCCCTACACCCACATAACACCCACACCCCCCCCCCCCCCACAACCCCCACCACCAAAACACCACACCCCCCAACATTAACAAACAACCCGACACCCCCCCTCCCTCCCACCCCCCCACACCACCCCCCCCCCCCCCCCCCCCCCCCCCCCCCCCCCCCCCATAATAAAAACAAAACAAAAAAACCAAAACCCCCCCCCCCCCCCCAACCCAAAACAACAAAACAATAAAAAAAAAAACCACAAAAAACAACAACAAAAAGCGTAATGGGAACTTTGACAAAATTCACAGTTCTCCATAAACCCTAGATCTCAAGCCCCAGGCATAGAAGGCTGTGAACTAGGGAAGCTGTACAAATAGTGCACAGTCACATAATGTTCTGGTAAATTTCTGATGCATCCTTTCATGGACAGAAAAAAAAAAAGAAAAACAAGTGAAAAAGAAAGAGGGAAGCAGTGGAAGGAATATTCCTCACTTTGTGATGGCTTCGTCGTCAGCAAGATGCATGACCCCCAGGGTCAGGTGCGCTGAATCAACACCAACAAATGCTGGCGCCAGTTTGGGGCATGCCTCTGCTACACTTTGCTGCACGGCAGTGAATCTGTTCTTAATCTGGAATGAAAGGAAACAAATGAGCATACAGTACACATATTTTACAGGCTTTACTGAAGACAATCTCTCCCCCCCCCCCCCCCCCCCCCCCCTTCCCTTATCTTGGCTTTAAAACAGACAGATGATTCTAAGTACAGCTCTAAATAAACTCTCTTTTAGTTCCCTCTTTTTTTCAACACATACATCATATTCACATGAAAGTGACTGCAAAAACACACACACCCACCCACCCACCCACCACCACCACCACCACCACCACCACCCTCTCCTCCTCCTACTGGAAACCAATAAAGACAGTGCGGAAAGAAGTACTATACACACATGGGAACGGAAATAGGCAGGCACAAAAATGTACACAGAAATAATTCCCCAAGCTTACATATAACACATTTTTGAAAAACTGGTTTTTAAAGTATAACAACTTAAAAAGAAAAAATTCTGATTATTCCATTTTCGCATTTCTCCCCCACCCCCTCCCTGCCTCCCCCTTGAGCACTCACTCATCCTGTCCCCTACTGGTTTTTAAAGTATAACAACTTAAAAAGAAAAAGTCTGATTATTCCATTTTCGCATTTCTCCCCCACCCCCTCCCTGCCTCCCCCTCAAACACTCCCTCATCCTGTCCCCCTCCATGCCATCTACCACCCATCCCATCCAGCCAGCCTCGCAGCCAAGCAACAAGTACATTCCATCTCATCATTTCATCTTCACCTGTAAACAAATGGAGAAATAAAGGAAATGAAAGTAGAAAAGAAACAAAGAATTAAAAAAAAAAAAAAAGTTAAGAGCACTTCCCAATGATTTTCAAACAATACATTCTATGTAAAGAAATATTTTAACAACTCTTTGAAGACTTTGGCCAATCCTACAAGAAAAATATAATAGTTTTAAAAAAAAAATGTTCCACATGATTACAAGTATGAAAAAACACACACACACATACAAACACACACACATGCACCTCCCCCCCCCCACACACACACAGAATAGAAGACTAGAGGTGGGAGGGGAGTTGGGGGTGGTAGGAGGGGGGAAGGAGACTGTGAAAAAAAAACAAATGAAAAAAGGATGGGAACAAAAAGACAGGAGGAAAGAAGACTAGAAAGGCAGGCAAACACACACACACACACACACACACACACACACACACACACACACACACACACACACACTCACTCACACACACACAACTGACCTCAGGATTGGTGATCTGAATAGCAAAGAAATAGTTGGGTCTGCTTTTAGGGGGAGGCTGACTTCTCAACAGCTGGCCTGAAAATGAAACAAATCAGTACAATTCACACAGGCTGACAAAAGGAGTAACAAAACTGGTTTTAAGAAGAGAGATGGTGTTCCTGATTCAAAGGTGTTAGGGCTTAAAGTTTCTGGAAGACCATCAGCTCAGCTGTTTCAAATGGTGCAAAAATTGGAGAGAGTTTGTTTTTTTTTACATCCATCTCTTTTTACAATTTCAAGTCAACCTATAAGTAAAATTGTGCAAGTGAGAGTTTAGACTTAATATCAAAATAAAGTATGTGAAGCATGCACTGAGCAGTTGAACCGGACAGAAACGGAAAGACTGTGTGTGTGTGTGTGTGTGTGTGTGTGTGTGTGTGTGTGTGTGTGCGTGCGTGCGTGCGTGCGTGTGTGACACTCCCACTGTGTGTAAGTGTGCATGTACGAGCGTATGTGTGTGTGTGTGTGTGTGTGTGTGTGAGAGAGAGAGAGAGAGAGAGAGAGAGAGAGAGAGAGAGAGAGAGAGAGAGAGAGAGAGAGAGAGAGAGAGAGAGACAGAGATAGAGACAGACAGACAGACAGATCTTCACAAACACGTACACGAACTTGTCCAGAAGATGCACCAGATCACCAAAACACACAGACACCAAAGCAATAACACAGAACTAGTTGCCATTTTCAAACAAAGCACAAATCACCAGCTAAAACATCAAATACTTCAATATATATTCAGTATACTATGGGCTACTGTGTATCGTCTGCTTGACAGGCGAAGTCTTGAGCGCAAACCAGACAAACTCCAGACACTTACCAAACTTCTAATGCTTCTTCTTACATTAAAAATGAAAGTCGTTCACGCAAGCTTTGATGAAATATAAATGTTGAACACACAAACATGACTTGTAATAGAGGGTGAGTCACGCAATCCAAAAAAATTCAGGACAATTTTCATGTCATCAGAGCTGCCAACAACCTCTGAGGAGACATGTGAGGAATAAATTTAATTGACCAGAATTTCTGACAGTTGTGAG